>JAXGGA010002453.1:0-122179 GCA_038373865.1 Uloborus plumipes | reverse complement strand
CTGTAAATACATTAATTAATGTAAGTAACTGATTTTCGCAAAATGTTCTATCATAAAGGCTGGATCTTGATTTTGACTGAAAAGTTTTCCTCAGTTGTATTCGATGCCTTTTGTAGACTTTAAGGTTATTTATGTATGTAAACATCACAATATAAAATGATAATCGTTCTCATAACATAGAAAATACTTTTATTTGCATCAGGTAACGCAGTGCGAAGTCTGACTACAGAGCAAAGCACTTGCCTACAGCAAGAAAAATGTTCCTGATGGCCTGCGGAAAAATGTACTCCTGGCACACAGTGGCGGTTTCCTATTTAATTATTTACTTCTGTTTATTTATTCATGCACCTTCCGCAAGAATAACACTGTTTAATGAAAAATGTGTTTGCGTCCAAGCTTTCATCATTGATCTCTTTATGTATCTGCAAAATGTAATCAAAATAATTATTTTTATTATGTACTGATTCTTTTTTTCACTAACCTTTTTTTTCTGTGTTACCACTCGAGAGTTTCCCTAGTTCTTTATTAAATTCTATGACCTAAACCTCATTTTAAAGCTTATCATGTCGGTTACTGACAGAAAATGAACCCACTATCTAATTTTTTTGTCGAAACATCGTTTTTTTCGTTTTTTCATGCACATAACTTCTGTGAATAGCATCCGAAAACAACAATGCAATGACGCGGTTGGATAGAGCTTTGCGCTAGAGACATAGAGATCATGTGCTCGATACTACTATGGGTTTTGTCGCTTTTGATTAACTTTCTTGCTCAGGTTGCTTTCATTTGCGGCCCGTATCTCGGGATCAAAATGCTTTTGGGAAAAACCAAAATACAGCTAATATTTAGTTGCATATTATTATACGTTAAATTGAAGAACTTCCAAGAATAAGAAGGTAGGCCAATGTCTTATTCGATATAGAATATACTTTTAGTAAAATTTAAACCAATGTTTTTCTTTTACATTGTAAACATACTATTAAGGTCGTAGAAGGGTAACTTATTTTTGTAAATGTACCATACTTATAAGGAATCATGGTTTAATTAAACGCAAGTAATTCATTAAAGAGGTTATATGCGCTTGAATTTCGTCATTTAATATTTTATTCATTATATAGCCAACAGCACGCTGTTTAAAAATCCTATGTGATGTTTGTATCTAATTTTGAATAATTATAAATAAAAGCGTGCCGATTTTAAAGGAAAAAAATACCTTATTCATACTTTCGTAAAACTTTTCTATCTTCGATTCTCTGTATTAAGTTCAAATCGAAAGATTACTTCTTAAAACGTATAAATTTGAAAGAAAACTTTTAACCTGTAATCATTAAAATTATTGTTTTAGGAAACTATTTGTCAACCTCACACAGAGAGTTTGTAATTATTTTAAATAACATAAACAAAATCATGTCGATATTAAAGTTAAAAAAAACGTATTATTTTAGTTTTATAAACTTTTCTTTCTTATGCGTCTGTATTTAGTTCGAATAGGAAAATTACTTCTCAAAATGTATATAATTAAAAGACAACTTCTAACCGAGAAAAAATGACGAAGATAGTTATTTTTGGAAACTATTTATTTACCTATAACAGAGAATTTGTAATTATTTTAATCTGATAATCAACTGCGAAAGTTAAGTGATTAACGATAAAAAATGAGTCAAAAATGGCAACAGAAGTTGGAAAGCAAATATGAAACATATCTCAATTTCTCTATTACTTTAAAAATGTAATCCTGTCACCTATTTTATTATTAAAAAAAAGTTTACTTACTCCATCTATCATTTAAAACATTTCACGTGAAAGTGAAATTGCAATTTAATCATTTACACTTCGAGTTCTTTGTTCGAATCTGCTTCTGCTTTTTAACAAAGTACTTTCAAAGAAAACCTTTTCCTTGAAATAGTTGAAGAGTTTTTCCTATTTTTAATGCATCCTTAATCGTTTTGAGCATTTCTTATTTTACCCATCTTTTTCGCACATCATCGAAAATGAATTTTGAATGTGTTTCGAATATATTCGAGCAATAAAAAGAGCATTTGGGAGACTTTCATTTCACAGTGCTTGGAAAAAGAAGAAAATGGGCTCACCATTAAACGAAATTAAGGAGAAAGAAGAGTTTCAAATCCTCATATGTAGCGTTTAGCTGGAAAATGACTGGAAAACATTTCTGCTGAAAAAGTATCAAAGCTTAGAAAGGAACTAACTCTCTTATTTGATATTTTTGACAAAGAAAAACGTTCAAGAGTCGTAATAAGATTGTATTCCTTTTTTTATTCGAAAAAGGAGAGTATAGCTGCATTATTAAAGTATTTATTAATATTTTAGAATGAATTAGTGAAATTAAGACACCCTTAAGGCAAAGTATACGATGACAAGACAAAAGACTACCGTTTGCATATGAGTATTTTAATTCATCATTATCATATTATGAAGTTACAGGTACAGTGTAAAAAATCCAGAAAAATGTTACAGTACGTATCCCAAGTAGCACACTTCGTTTTTTAATGGGTGTAAAATGGTTATTAACGTTGTGACAACCTATTAAAAACGTTTATAAAACGTTTAAACGTTTTTTTGTGCTACCTGGGTATTATTATAAAATGAGGAACAGTTTAGTACTTTGAAAAGACAAATTTTTACAGTTTATTACTGTAAAATGACAAATTTTTAGTTTATTACTATAAAATTAGCTGTATTATACTGTAAAAACAACATTCATTTTTTACAGTGCAGAGACAAACCATGCATTTGTTGATCACAAGTCATTCTACCATAAAAGAAGACGAAGCTCATCACTCAGGTTTCTAGGAATTATATTACTAAGACCACAGAAAAATTATCCGGAATATTTATTTCATCGGAGTTTGAATTAGTATTTTTCAAGTAGTCTTCGTAGCTCTACATAACTTGAATTTTGACATTTCAAAAGAACTTCTGATTTTTATAAAGAATCTAGAAGCTTTTGGTCGAAAATATTGGCATTTGTCATGCGATGGATAAATGATCAAACGTATTAATTTGGAAAATCAAGAAAATGTTAGATATTAGATTAAATAACTGTAGTAGCATTTTATTTTTATTAAAAATGTTTCTGAAACAGTTGTCATCTGAGAGACTGATATCCCTTAGATCAAAGCAAAAAATTCCTTAGTCTACTTCAGTATAATACAATTTTTATATATGCTGTACACTGCAAAAAATGAACTGTTGTTTTTGCAGTATAATACTGGCAGCCGAGGTTCCAATTTAAAACTGTAAAATGCACAGTAATGAACTGTAAAAGTAGCAATTTTATAGTTTATTACTGTAAAGTTAGAAATTTTAGTTTATTATGATAAAATTCAGTAATGTTATACTGTAAAAATAACAGCATAATACTGGCAGCCGAGGTTTAAAACTGTAAAATGCACGGTAATAAACTGTTAAATTAGCAATTTTACAGTTTATTACTATAGAATTAACTATATTATACTGTAAAAACAACATTCATTTTTTACAGTGTATATAAGAATATACAGGGTGTCCACTCCTATTGTGGTCCAATAGCTAATTTCTAAATCAATAGAGATAAGCATATAGTTCATTTTGGAAAAAATCTCTAAATTACGAAAATAATTTGGGTCCATGAAATGTTTTTCAAAAAATCAAATTTTCAAAGAGTTACGAAATTTAAATTTTTATACAGCTCGCCAGTCGTATCAATCATATTTAGTAAAACATTTTTGACACTGTAACGTTTAAAACTAAAAAAAATCAATCTTCTACGAACCGAGTTATGACGTTTTGAAAAATCAAGATTTTGAAGGATTTCATGACGTCATCGAGAGATCGCTTAAGGGACCGTGTGCGAAATCCTTCAAAATCTAGATTTTTCAAAACGTCATAACTCGGTCAATTTTTGTAGTAGAAGAGGGATTTTTTTTTTAGTTTTAAACGTTACAGTATCAAGAATGTTTTACTAAATATGATTGATACTATTGGGGAGCTGTGTAAAAATTTAAATTTCGTAACTCTTTGAAAATTTTATTTTTTGAAAAACATTTCATAGACCCAAATTCCTTTCGTAATTTAGAGATTTTTTCCTAAATAAACTATATGCTTATCTCTACTGGTTTAGAAATTAGCTATTGGGCCACGATAGGAGTGGACACCCTGTATATATAATTTCAAAAAGGATCCAAAGTTTTGAAATGCTAATTACAAATATTAGAAGATTATTTATTTTTCTAAACAGACTCAATAAATAACAATGAATTTTTAATTCAATATTTCCTTACTGATGGTTATTTATTCAAAGACTTTAATTCTATTCAACCACTCACGAGAACAACAAACAATCCATGATTATCGAATTTCTTTTCTGACTTGAACTAAAACAACAAATGGTTCCGTTTTGAGGGAAACGAGCGGAATCCGCCATTATTTTAGTACAAAATTAAATCATCACACAGGAAGAGGACAACTTGCTGATTGTTATTTGATGACTTCAGCGGAAATGTGATTTTGGAGCCACGGAGTCTTTGCCCCGATTTCGCCTGCTCGTTGAAGACATTTAAGTCATTTTAAAGTTCTCGTTTAATGTTGTTTTCAAAATTGCAAATAATCTTTGAATTACAGAAGATGAAAGTTTAGGCTCAATATCCGTAGCGGAACTCAATGGTTTTTTTTCCCTTTGAATAGGAAAATAATTATTACTACTACTATTATTATTGTTTATTATTATTTTTGTGATTGTTATTGCTATTCTTAATTATTATTATCTATTATTAATACCATTATGGCTGTTATTATTAGTTATTAATGTCATCGTTATTATTACTGTCATTATTATTATTATAAATTATTAATATCATTATCGAAACTATTACTGACCTACTTTGCCTTCTCTAGAGACATCCCAACCACACTCTCCCGACTCAGAACGGATCATTACAAGGGAATGAAGACACTTCCTGACGGGACAAGGACTTATCTTTACTGCAAGAACTGCCCAGAGACCCAACTTACACAAAGACACATCTTTGAATGTCCAAGCATTACTGCAGCTATCTTGAAACTCGGCTTGCTACCAAATAGAGATCTGCCGCAGGAGACCTGAGGCACCGAAGCTGGCGGCTGCGGTCCTTCGGACCTTTGACAATATCTAGCACAACCCTTACACACGACGTTATCATCATCATCATCAGTATTTTAATTTTAACTGCTATATTTTTATTTCAATACAATAAATTAGCTTAACGTAAGCCTATTGGTTAAGTTATTGAAGCGAAAAAAAATTAATTTCTGAAAATGTAGCACAGAAAAGGAAAAATAAAAAGAATTACCGTGTTAATGAAAGTAATGGTATTTTCTGTGTTGTGTTTTACCACGGCTTTACTAGATAACGTTTTATACAGGCTGTATCATTACTCAAAACATCAATGGTGAAGATTTGCCCGCTAGAGAGCGCTGAACAAGGACCACCCAAATGTTTGTTTACGTTTATTAGCATATTGTTTCTGCTGTAAAAAGCGATGTTTATCCTATCTTTAAGGGTTAAAAAGTATTGATATAGTTAACTGAAGTAGAGTACACAGTGAATTGATGCCGAAGGCCTTATTAGTACTGCTTTTTAGGGGAAATAAATTCCCTTTTCAGGTAAAGATATACAACCAAACGTTTTATACGACCAACTGTATCATGGCGAACTGTGGACTGAATTTTAAAAAGTAATATGGCAACCCGTTGGTAGCATTGGCTCGCTTAGCGAATAGATTCGCCATTTATGGCTCTGCGGTGCCAGTGTCATTTCATAATTAATTAATAATTAGAATCAATTAAAATGAAAAATAATTCGCTAACTAATTAAAATAAGCCGCTAAAATGCAGAATAAACCAACAAATAAAACAAGCTTTTCAATGACGTTAAAATATACTAAAATAGAATTGAATGCCAAATTGTAAAATTGTCGCCAACAAATTAACTTTTAATTTTGTCTTTTATTTATCTGATTTGTATATAATGTTAGTTACCATAAAATTCGATAGATGTCGCTGGACAATGACCACCGTTTTTATCCCAAGGATTTTGATCAAATGAAACAGCCTGTATAAACGCTGTCTAGTGAAGCCTTGGTTTTACATACTACCTAAAATTTGTTTTTAATATTTTTTATCTTGATCAACTACATTTATTTAGAAAAGAACAATGGGAGAAAAAAAGGAAATCCTTTAATAAATTCTTTCTTTTTTTTAAAGCATACATAAAGCAGTATTAATAACCTCGTGGGAAACAGTTTGGGTAGTCTACGAAGTGTAGTAGGGAAACGCATTAACACTTTGCACATACAGTCACATCTCTTCCTTAAATGTTGGCTTAAGTAAGATGGAAACGGGCAATAAAATTTAATATTTTACGTCTATCTGATATAAAGCTAAGAAGGAAATCTTTGCACCTCGGAAACGGGTAGTTTAAAAATTAAAGGTACGCAAAAATTTCAAAGAACAAAATTTACAGAAGAGGCAATTTTGGCCAAGACAAATTATTTAGGTTATCTGCCTCTACCATGCAGTGAAGAATTTTTTTTTCTTTTTCTATCAATGAAGATTACATAATTCAAAAGGAAATGCTGCGATTAAAATAAGTATGTTCATGCGAATTGCATTGTCGTTGACATTTTAATGCAAAAACTGAAGTAAAATTAAGATGAGTGGGAAATGAATTTCATATAAATCACAAATCTAAAAAAAGTTACTTATTAAAAAATTAAAATATTTATTAAAAAACAACTCAGTGTATTCAAAGAAAAAATATAAATGTAGTGCAATTAAAAAAAAAATGAAATTCCCAAAAACGTACTGGATTTTTTTTTTGCCACAGAAGATAGAATAGAACTTGGCTATATGCAAATGTTTTCTTCTATGATTGAAAAAAAAAACTAAATATTTAGATTTTTCTTAGCTAAAAATATCAGCGTACCTTCGAAATAAGGTTTTCACAGTGAAATTTGAATTTAAAAACACTTATTATAAGAATTAAATAGCAAAGATTGTCACCAAGTGAAAGATTGCCACCAATGTGCCCCCTTTGCGGGGTGAGTTGGCTCAAGCTATTTCTTTAGTATTCTGTCTGCTACAATTTAAGTAAAAGAAATTTAGAAACCCTTATAAAACTTTAGATTTCATTTCACCAGGGCTGCGGAGTCGGAGGAAAAATGGTCGACTCCGACTCCGGGCTTTTAAAACTTCCGACTCCGACTCTTCGACTCCGACTCCTGCTTTTTTGATTATTTTTTTAAAAACCCAAATGTGAAGAGGGAAAAACAATTAACAAAGGTTAAAATATGAAGTCCATTTATAAAAGTATCATTTTTATTCATGGTCGTGGCCAGGACTCACGTTAGGGGTGGGGGAGGAGCAAGTAGGAGTTTCCCAATTAAAGGCAACGGGAGGTCATTGTGACCTCTCAAAAAGTCCATCCAAAAGTCCAAGCATCACTTGCGTTTTCGTTGTGCTTTATACGGATATTCCACTTTAAGTGCAACGTATATACGATATTTGAAAACAGGTTTGTCATTTCAAAGATATATACTATACATTCAATGCATATTTTATTGCAACACAACAAAAACTATACATGAAAAGAACACAATCAAAAAGAAACCCATTTTGATCGAAAAAATCTGTTCTTTCCAATCGTACTGACGAAAAAAAAAATTTAAAGTGGCAAAATTCATCTATAACGAGTTGAAAAACGGCTATTTTTCCCGTGAAGGATTTTAATAGCCATTTTGGATGACAATTTTTTTTTTTTTTAAATCAATATTGAAGTTCTGCAACTGTAACCCGTTCAAAACAAATACTTTGCCAAAAAAAAAAAAAAGTACGAGCTTTTGCATTATGTTTGTTCAGATTTCATGTCACTTTTGACCGTATTAGCAACTAAATGCACATTAAGCTCTTAACGTTTCAGATCTAGAGTGTTATAAACTTTTTTGCAACATAAGCCTAAATATAGCAATTCGTTTCATGAAGCAGACCCGCCATTATGAAGCCCTTTTTTAGGGATCCTAGACGCTTAGGATTTGGATATTGAAAGCTGAAAATTTGAATAAGTTAGTTTCAAAGACATGCTTACACTTCCATAAAATTTCATCGAAATCGGAAGTGGTCGGAGTCGGAGTCGACATGTTTTTCAGCGACTCCGACTCCTTCGGTTCAAACTCCTTCCGACTCCGACTCTTCGACTCTGACTCCGCAGCCCTGTTTCTTACAACCAATAAAACTAGTTCACAATATTTATTAAAAATTTAACGAAGTGCCTTCGTTGACATTATTTTTGTCATAACAATATATTTATATGTAAAATATAATTTTCCAATAATACTCAAACGGGTCAACTTCCCCAATGCAAAATGGACCAGTATAAGAGGCCGGCCACCTAGTCTAGTGGTCAGCGACGTCTGACCGTGATGCGGTGGCCCCAGGTTCGAGTCCCGGTTGGGGCATGGGTGTACTTTCTCTCTCTCCTGTTTTTGTCCTTTCTGTGTGTGAAAGTGAGTTATGAATGGATGCCTACCCTATGAACGGGTCCTTATGGCATGTGTGTTGAGCTTAAAATCGGTCTTCCACCTAAATGGTGCTCTTAAAAACGGAAGCCGTATCTTTCTTGCCTTAAATCGAGCAGATTTCATCTACTCGGGCTCGGATACCCGAGTGGTATTAGAAACAACAAACAACCCCGTATAGGATATTTTTTTTCTCAAAAATACAAGGAATTATTTATATATCACTTCAAAAAGAAATTAAACCCAACAATAGATAGGTATGATTAATTTTCATAACAGATATTTGTTACAATAGAAATTAGTTATAAATAAAGAAAAAAAGCGGTTACTAGTACGAGGTTAAATTTGATTGTAAATAAAAATTCTAACTTGTTCTTTGATGGGAGTGACTTTTTCAACGATATTTATGTAGAAGTAGGGAGTTTAAAGGCACAATGTTTGCTAAAGTCACAAAAATACATAAATGATATTCATTAAAATATTGCGATTGGGCCAACGTGCCTCTATGGCCAACTAACCCCAGTCTGCCCTCAAGATTAACCAGTAGATAACCAAAACAGCACTTGTGGGGATCTTTAATAACATTTATAATGAATATTATTTTCAATTTATTACACCAAATAACGTGCAAACAATTTGTCACACTTGCATGCAGCATATATTTTTATTTTATTATACATCTATAATTCTCAAACATAATTTTATCGAATGCATCATCAAAAAGTATTCTCTGCTATAAGCAAAGGTTGGCTTCTTTTAAAAGTCAAGCAAAAAATATTCACCATAATCATACTAAAGATTTTGCATTAAACATCAAGCTCTCTAATTTTGATTGTTCAAACAAAACAGTATATTTAGTGTTAGGAAGAATAAAAATACTTATGATCCAAGAGGATTTTCCTACAGCTCTAGTGAGCAATTAAAGAGTGTAGCGTAAGATTATAATTCGGGTAGTCTATTTTACTGTGCTTAGCTAATTAACGAAGATTTACTCTGATAAGGATTGCGCTGCTGTATTATAGAGTAATTTTAGCAGCAGAAACGCACTTAGCTTTGGCGTAAGTTTTCTCACAAAGTATGTTTGTTTTATCTAATTAAAAGTTAAATAATTTAGAAAATTTGCTTATATACACACACAAATTATGTACAGGATTATTTATACATTACTTATTATCTATTATTTAATATTTGTTTTCATTCATAAATAATCATGCGTATTAAAACCCGTGTTTATTCTCAGTTAAGATCATGCTTGATGAGTTGTTCCAACACCCTGCTGAGTCAGAGAATATTTATGCAACATTTTGCAAAATATAAGTTGTTGTTTTCTCAGTATAATACTGAAAGCAGAGGTTTCAGTTTAAAACTGTAAAAGCGCTGTAATTAACTTTAAAACTAGTTACTTTACGGTTAAACTTAGTACGGTAAAACTAGCAGTTTTATGATTTATTACCGTAAAATTAGCAATTTTCACAGATTGTTACCATAAATTTAGCTGTATTAACTGTAAAAACAACACTATAATAATGGCAACAGAGGTTGCAGTTTAAAACTGTAAAATGCACAGTAATAAACTGCAAAACTAGCAATTCTAGTTTCTTACTGTAAACTAGCCATTTAACAGTTTATTAAAGTAAAATTCCTGTAAAATTAGCTGAATTATACAGTAAAAACAATTCATTTTTACAGTGTACATTTCTTACTTAAAAAAAAACAATAACTGAAAGTTATTAAATATCGTTATCACTTACATTACATGCTTAATGTTTTTAATTGTCAGTCATATTTCCTTCCTAAAGCGTTAAATTACATCCTGAAAATCATTCTTGTTCAACTACCCTGTTAATGGCGATTTAGTTTCCTAAGAGCAGCAGATGTTCAGTTTCCTTCCCTATCCAAGTACCTTGTACATTTGTTTGAAAACTCTTTCTTTGGAAAACTCGAATATATTTTCTTGTTTGAAAACATGGAATATTGGCGGTAGTGGAAGCAAAGTTTCTGTGGTATCAACCAGTCTTTACTGTCAGTGGAAAAGCAACGCACTTCCGAAGCCATTGACAAATTTCAGAACAGCTTGGAGAAGGTATGTTTTACTTCTATTGATAGGTATAGTTTAATTGAAAAATAAATGCTTCCATTAAAAGTTCGACTTTTAATTCTTAATTCTTTCCATTTTATTTCAATACACAGCACTCGACTTCTTAAATGAAATATCGTACCATCTTTTTACTCTTTACACGATTTCAGAGAGAGAAAAAAGTGGAAATCTATACAATATCTACAACAATATCTAGAACATAGCCAATTACTGCTTACGATTTTGTTGTAAGAGTACTTACAACTATTCTCTTATAAATTGCAAGTTATTAGCTATACTTGTACACGCGGTTCGAAGTTATTAGGTCTCAATTCTTCATATAAAGGAAAATTAGTGAGACGAACAAAATAGTAATGCTGGTGTACAAAGATACATACTAAGTATCCGAAATTATGTACTAAAAAAAAGAAAAAAGGTAAATGAAAAAAAAAGTAAAATATACTAAAGCATACAGGAAACGATGCTTTATAAGGACAAAATATATTAAAATCAAGGGTTCTAGGGGAAGGTGGGGTGCGCGCTCCTCTTTGATTCCTCCATGACTAAAACGATTTACTGAGCTCACGGTTTGAAATGAATTAGTTTCTTCGCCGAATTATATCGAAAATAGAAATACGAATTGTAGTTATAATTAAACCTGATAGACTAATTAACTAGTTATAAATATCGTTAACAGGAATTCAATACAATTCGTAACTCCAGACTTCGAGATTTTTTTATACGGTCGAGTTTAAGCGTTCCTTAAGAAGCGAAACGCAATTATGCTTGACTAAATGGAGCCTGTTTTTAAATAATTCATAACATCAGTTCTTTCGTATTTATTTAATTACATTCTAGGAAGTTTAAATGTCGAGCAGAATATAAATCTCCAATTGCAATTTCTTAATTATATTAGCAAATCTACTTTCGGTGACTTTAAAATGGTGATTTAAAATGGTACGAGAGTCATGTAGCAACATTCAACAACCATGAAAGGAACGTGAAAAAATATTTTTTACGATACAATTTATCGTGCTTTAATGAAATAAAAATTGCATGTAGTTTCAGAGTCGTTATGCTGTCACTTATTGGGTATTTTTGCAATTAGGGTTGTAATGGCAGGCGAAAAGGAATTAAGCTAATTGCTTATAAAAAAGAATAAAATGGCTTAGGTCTAGGATTTTACGAAATGGAGGAAAAAGTGAGCCTTTTAAAGAATTAAGTACGTTATTAGGTTTGAATGAAGAATGAGCGATTTTTCTTCATATAATATTTTAAATAGTTTTATTTGCTATTATTTTTCAATCTTTCGTTTCCAAAATTATGAATTATTGATCATTCTTTTTCTCCCCTACGCACTGCTAAGCTTGAATTCTCAGGATTATATTTTATTGCCACACGGCACTGGTCGATGGGACTCATTGCCGAACATTCTAAGAAATATATTTAGTTTTTACACCTATTGGGGCAGTTTTGTTCAGGAAAGAAAAAAGAAAAAAAAAAGACATCATAAGCACACGAAACGAACCAGTGTTGAGTTGAATTATAGTTGAAAAATATATCCACGATTAGTTTAGAAAATAAATTACTTTTTTCGTTAACGGTAGTTTTATGTATAAACTTCTATAAGATGTTGAATAATGAATAAACTTTACATTTTAGTTTTTTTGAAGTCATTTAACATATATTTTTTAAAAACTCTCAATTAATTATTTACAAATCATATTGCTATCGCAGTAATACTTTAGCAGTTTTAGTATCTATATTATCGTAACTCTTGAAAATCAATAAGCACTATGCTTGCAAGCTTTAAATGATTTTGCCTGCTAAGAAGGACGTAATTTTGTACTACATACTTAAGTTTCATATGAAATAAATAAATCAATCAAATACCTAGAAACTTCGTTAATAACACAGGCCAACAAAAAAAACCTTTTTGAAAACTTTTTTAATTTTAATAGCTGATCTTGATAGATTTTTATGTGCTGAATCCAAATCTGCTTGTAGTTTTTATGTATCACCCTTAGTTTCCAAGCAAAATGTATTTTATTATATAGTCTAATACCCATTTACAGTATATAGGGAAATCAATGAAACACTGTAGAATCGTAAAAATGGTTTGTATTTACAGTAAAATACTTGGAATAGTAATTTTATGTGATGATACAAGGTTCACTTGTCAACTGGAATTGCTTTATATTTTCTTTCCCTTTTTTCCTTGAAGCTTCTTGTGTAGCTTTTCCTGCGATGAATAGCTTGCTGAACTTCCCGGTGAAGTGACCAAAAGTAATCCCCCATCATGTTGTAGCATGTGTTTCAGCAGTGCTGCCAACATCATCTTTGTTCATTAGACCTTTTTTTTCATGTTATCTTAACTATGAAAAAGCTGTTAAATTCTAAAAATGTTTCTTTATTTCATGAATGTAACTATAAAATGTGAATAAATGGTGGGTGATACAACTTTTTAAGCATCATATTTGGATTCAGCAACCTAAACAACATAAGAATAAGGTATTTTCATTAAAAAAGTTTTTTCATCGTTGGCCTGTGTAATTGAATCGTTTATTTCGAAAAGGTAACATTTCTATTTTGATTTCCTCTGTCTCTTTAGAAAATTAAACAGCGCACGGTTATATTTTTGAATGTCATAATCAATGAAAAAATGCCTTTAGTTAAGTACACAATTACTGCAATAATTTACCAAATAACCATTGATTATGACATTCAAAAATATAACCGTGCGCTGTTTAATTTTCTAAAGAGACAGAGGAGATCAAAATAGAGATGTTACCTTTTCGAAATAAACGATTCAATTATATTTTAGGCGTATTTCTTTACCAAGAATGCTTAATTACATTTCATCAGGAATTATCTTAAAATATGGAGGTCTTTAAATGCCGTCGTTTAAAAAATACTACGCTCGTCTGAGCACCTGATTAGCAAAATCCTAAATTTTGATGAGTTTGTGATTATTTTCAATTATTCTTCATCGTTCTACGGTCAATACTTCTGGATAGTTCTGTAGTGTTTCAAAAAATATTAAATAGTTTTAGTAACCCTGTTTAAAACAAATTTTTCCGTTTAAGTACGTTTTAAAGTGATATAAGTATAGGGCATAATACCAACTCGAGAAAGAAAAAATGAATGCACACAAGACAATTGTTTTCGTTTAAAGTATAAAATCTGTATGTGTTGAATGAATGTGTATTTTTAACTATAGAGGAGAGGAGGGCACACGTGAACAAAAATGCCATTTTTGTATTTTTTCATTATTAAATTGAGATATAAAAGAAACAAGTGCTATACATGATAAATCAAAAATTTGCTAATATTTTCATGCAGTTACCTATCTTCTTCAACAGTGGATTCCAGCCAAAAAAATAAGTCAAAAATATGTTAAATTCTGTTTACATCTGCCCCAGTAGAGGGGCAGTTATAAGCACACCTGGGGTACAAGTAAACACGGATATATAATGGAAATAAAATACACCTAAGCATATTTTTAAGTATACTGCTTATTTACGCAAAAACAAACCTTTACAATGAAAATATCAAGGTATTTATTCAACGTGATTAATTGACTCAATTCAACGAACATTGTAGTGTTCAAGTTTTACAGAAAAAGAAACAGTAAATGCATCTCGACATGTGCCACCTAAAACTGAAGGTGGTGGTAATTTTAGCAGAATATCATCAGAGTGTTTACCATCGATGTATTATCTGTTTTTGGAAACATAAAAGTTTTATTCATACACTGTTAAAAATTCAGGAAACTTCTATGGTAAATGTTACTGTAAAATGTAGTATAGTTACCGTACAGAAAATTTTACAGTAAATTGTACCGATGAAAAAATTGCGATTGCAGAGCCAATTGATCACCACGTGACTTACTGTGCGATACACATGACCTTATTTTCGCTCTCCTGATGTGTGTCATCTGGTACCGTGGATAGTAAAGCGGATAGTGTGTGAAAATTGGGATCTGGGTTCGATCCTTGTCATTCTTATCTCGCGCTTTTTAATTCTCGTTTTCTCTTCCGTAAAATTTTACAGTAAAAAATATTTTACGGTAAAAAATACTGGCAACATGGATGCCAGTAACTTTTACCGTAAAATTTCAGGAAAATTTTTAACAGTGTAGTAAATTTTCGTCTTTTTGGTAGCGAGTTCTACGAGGACAAAGTCATTCACAGCTAAATTTTCTGGTGCAAGGTTGACTTCAGCACAAGTTTCTTGATAGTTGCGGTCTTCAAAACTAATGTCGGATTCATTAATGTGCGTCACTTACTGCAACTGTTAATGTGTTCCTTGTTCAACAGTTTAGCAAGTTTAACTTTCTTTTCTTTGCAACTCTTTCAGATTTTAATTAAATATTGAGTATTGAAACTTTTAATTATTCAATATTTCTTAATTAGACTATTGAATGTAAAAAAAAAATCGGCAATTTTTGAATTGGAAATAACGAAATATCATTATGGGGCACAGATGAACTGTTCACATCTGCCCCTATATAATGTGCTCACATGTGCCCCTTATCTCAACTTCGGCCTAATTTGATAAAAAGCTATATATTTTTTCCAATAGCTACACTTTTTTTTTAAATAGTGCATGAAAACTTTCCTTATTAGTGCCACTTTAAGACGAATAAAGTTTAAATCACAAAAAAAAAAAAAAAAAAAAAATGGATGCCTTTTCACTCGGAGAACTAGAACATAAAAATATATTGGCACCTTCCAAAACATAAGATCTTTGATAACTAAAAAACAAAATGGTTTAGATCTTTGAAATTTCAGTCAGGCTATAGTACTTGTGTTACCATATACATGAATTTTTTTCAGATTTTTCTCTTCATGTTAATTGGGTAAAATTTCATTTGTTTACATGTGCCCCCCTTCTCCCCTACTTCGTTTTTCGTGAAAAATATGTTATTTTAACTTTTTTTAAGTCTTCAGATTGATTTTTTGTCCAGAAGAAAACTGAAATGAGGTAAAAACGAGAGATTTACACGAGTACCGAAATAAATAAAACACAAATAACAAATCTAATACCTTTTTTTTAGCGATAGAAATTTTATTTTTTTGCAGTGCAAACTAAATAAATCTAAAAATAATGAGAAGCAAGTAGAATGTAATCGAGAAACATCTCCATATTTAGACGCATTATATCTTCGTTATGCGCGTTCAATAAATGGGGAAAAGAGCGAGATGTTTTTGTCACAATGGAGAAAACTTTCTGAAGTATATAACTGAATGAACTATACATTTGTTCACACGTCAATCAGGTTAGATTCAGCTGGTTAATTCAGATAAAAAAAGTGTTATGTTATGTGAGAGAGCAGAACAGAGAGCTTGTGGGCCAAAGTGGGCCAAAAAATAAAGAAAAATATGAGAATAAAATAAAACATTATCCCCCCCCCACCCCGGGAAATGCATTGAAATTTTTGGTGAATTTTTGTTACGTAAAATGCGCCCAATATCTCTTGTGCACTCAGTATAAATTGAATTGTTGCTCATAACAATTCTTAATAATTCAAAGAAAACACAGAGAGTACTTCCCAATCGACAGAAAGTCAGACTATATTTTATTGTTGATAGTTAGGCGTCTATTCAACTTTTCCTTTGTTGACAATTAAGCTTAATGGTTTATAGTGGAGGAGCAACTGGCTAAATTTTAACTTCCGTGCGCTTTTTGTGATACAATTGTGGGAGTTAGTTTTTCTGAAAGATATTGGCACGAAGAATACGAATTGGGATGTAGCCACCCCCCAAAAAAGTGCAGGGGGCGTGGGGGAGGCTAAAGTTGGCTTCACTGAAATACCTATATCTTCATTATTTCTCGATTTGCAACGGGTTTTTAAAGCTTAAAATGATTAAATCCACCTAGTAACAACATTATAAGGCATAAACGTCTCAATTCAAATTGCTGACACCTGTTTCAAAGCTATTAAGAGCTCCTTTTTCAATTGAAAGGATGAGAGTGTATGAATGAAAAGTCATTGGGCAAAGAATGTCTTTTTATCAAATTAGGGTTCCTTGCAATCAAACTTATTTTTTGCATTATTTTTCC
Organism: Uloborus plumipes; assembly: GCA_038373865.1. Taxonomy (NCBI): domain Eukaryota; kingdom Metazoa; phylum Arthropoda; class Arachnida; order Araneae; family Uloboridae; genus Uloborus; species Uloborus plumipes. The sequence goes on along the minus strand of JAXGGA010002453.1, from coordinate 105,487 downwards.
AAATGGAGGGCACCCCCCCCCCTCCAATTTTGGAAAAATAATGTGAGACCTTTTTCTTCACAACATGTACTAAATTCGCCCCCTTTGCCCTAACCCATCATTTGGGAAGGGGGGGGGTCAATTACCCACCTCACCCTATTGCTTTGGAAATTTTTGTGTTTTTTGTCGCCCCACTAAAATGTATTGTAAACATTGTTTTTACGTATGAGTGTGGTCTTTGTTGCTTTCCTATGAAATTGACTTTGAGTATACAGATTTATAGTACACATCCTCATTTCTCTCCTAAACAGGGGCGTGCACCTGTTGGTTGGTGCCCCGAACCTAAATTGACCTCAACGTTCAGAAATATTTTAATACAAAACTTTTTTTAAGTATGAATTAAACCTAAATCTTATGGAAAAGGTGAGGAAACTTTTATTAACAATGTAAAATACTAGTAAGTACATATATTTAAAATTAAGAATAATTGACAGAAACCTATGAATGTCCAGCACGAGTTATGTCAAAAAAGAAAGCTCATTTTGTTAGCATTTGGAAACTGATCAGATACAGCTGTATGGGAGTTTTAAATGGAGAAAAAATTCCTTTTAGTTTGGATTCTACCGAAAAGAGGCCGACTAATATGTGGACTGTGGCCCCAATTTCTTTGGGGGACCTTCAAATGACTAATTTTGTTTATGTTTCAGTCTGCTATTTAAGAAAAGAAAGGGAATTATGATTTTCTCCTTTATTTAGTTCGCTTTTCTTCTCCTTCTTACTTAAAGTGTAGGATGCTCTACACCCCAAGTAATATTTTAAGATAATTAAAAACCGAAAGTCGACCGACCTGGTTCGTCGTGAATGTTTGTTTTTAAGTTTTGACTACAGAGGGCTCGAAAAAGTATTTTTCCTGGAGCCCTCTTATATCTTAGCGAGGCCCTGCCTATCATTAACACATTTTTAAGTAGGAGGGAAAATTAAAAGTTGAGCATAGAATTTGATTTTTGTGGTTGCAAGGGACTCAGACCGAACAATATCTTCCCTATGCTTGAAAAAAAAATCGATAACAAAAGAAATTCTCTCCATTATTAAGATTTTTCTTAGTTTTATTATTGCATAGGCAAATTCAAACTGGTACAAGTACCAGGCTCCCAAGAGCCATTCCATTTCACCAATATCAGGATTAGGGCCCCGTTCTATCGTTTCAACTGTATTTTGCCCATTTCCTCAACGTCGGCAACTCAAACATAGATTTTTAGATTTAAACATAGAAAATTGTTCGAATAAAACACCCGAACATTTCTCTATTCACCAAAAATTGCAGTTTTAAAAGTTCAATTTCGGAAAAATTACGAGAGAATCCTATACCCCCTAACCTCCTCAGAGATAGTCGAAATCATGCTTTAATTTGAAACAAAAAAATCGGGAAGGAGCACCAACTTTCTGTTTTCTTCTCTCATTACAAAAAATTGCAACTTTTGAAGCCATTTTCGAAATTTTTTCCTCACTGTACAATACACCCCTTCCCAATTTTCATCTGCCTAGTCTCACTAATAACAAGCTGACTAAAATACTTCAGTCTCAAGCTGTAGGTTTCTGATCTTTCGAGTATCTAGGCAAAATTGGAAATTTTATCTTAATATATAAAAATTACATGTCCCTGTGTTTGTGGCCAATGGACTCCTCAGCTACTGAACCGATTTTAACCAAATTTTACACGCAGTTTCAGTTTGGTCCAACTTAAATGATAGGATAGTTTTTATCTCAATTTAGGACCACAATATATTTTTTATTGCAAATTATGTATTTAGCTACCAGCTTTTCTGTGTTCTTGGCTAAGCCTTTTTACTAAGCCTTTTTTGACACCTCCATGGCTGAGCGACATAAAGCACACGTTCTGACAGCTTCTGGAGCGCAGTAAACAAGTAATAATCTTTCTTATCTTAATATATAAAAATTACGTGTCCCTGTGTTTGTGGCCAATGGACTCCTCAGATACTGAACCGATTTTAACCAAATTTTGCACGCAGTTTCAGTTTGGTCCAACTTAAATGATAGGATAGTTTTTATCTCAATTTAGGACCGCAATATATTTTTTATTGCAAATTATCTATTTAGCTACCAGCTTTTCTGTATTCTTGGCTCAAATTCTTTAAACATACCCGGAATGCCACCACATAATCTGCGGTAAAAAATTGATTCACCCATAGTTCTTCTACGTAATTTAAATCCACCGAGATTATGCAATGGTACGCGTTTAGTTATCAAAAAAATCACCGGGAACATTATTGAGGCAATCATTTTGACTGGCAAGTTTAAAGATGAAGTAGTTCTGTTGCCACGTTTCCCAATGACACCGTCAGAATCTTCAATACCCTTCAAAAGGCTACAGTTTCCCATTCGTTTAGCTTTCTCCATGTCTATTAATAAGTCCCAAGAACAGACAATGTCAATTTGCGGTTTAGATATAGAAAATCCATGTTTTTCCCATGAGCAACTATAGGTCGCTTGCTCCCCTGTGGGAAAACCGTCCAATCTATTTTTGTTTACAAGAGACAGATTAACAAAGAATATTGTGCACCGATTAGTGTTGAGTTAAACTGAAATTAAAAATGCTTATAATTCAAAAAATAACAAATAATATTGGTTAATTATCTACCCTACCTTCATTATTAAAAAATAAAATGTTACATTAAAAAATAAAATGTTGCAATAGCAATTAGCAAATTTTTAATTAACTCAATTGTTACAAGCTTGAATATAATATTTCTAAGTACTAAAATGCTACATTTTTTGTTGATTTTTTGTTTCTAGCAAACTTGAGAAATTTTTGTTCGATTGTTTTCATATTTTGACCTTAAATTCATATTTATATAAAGTTGATCTCTATAACGGTAATAAAGTTTTTCGTTTCTATTGAAACATTATAGTTTAACCCATACCTTAGCCACAGCAACGCGTGGCCGGGTCAGCTAGTAATATATATGTTATGAATAAAATATATGTTATGAATAAACTCTATTTAAAAATTTAAAAAAAATCATTAAAAGCTGCAAATCAATGCAATTCCTATACTCTTTCTACTTCGTCGCTCAGATAAAACGACTGTTATGGCTAGTTCCAAGGACATTCTACTATTGCGTTTATCAGGGAAATTTCAAAGAATTTCCTTACCATCTCACAAGAAAATCTAAAATAGCGATTCTTAGATTTCAATATCGAAAATTTTTCTGAGAAAGCCCTGAACTTATCTTAGTTCCACAAAATGAACAAAACTTGCCGAAAATTGCAGTTTTAAAATATCAATTTCAAAAAAATTCTATTAGAAGCTCAGATCCGAGCATCTTCAGAGATAACCTAAAATTTTATGTCATTTTGGAAAAATTCGAGTCCGAACACCCACCCTTACATTTCCAAAATCGGCTTGAAATGTAAAATCGCTGAATGAGGAGTGAAATATGTGCAGGGGGTAAAAAAATCGGTGTGGGGGGATGAAAAAGTCATGTTGTTCTGTGCTCAAGTTTGAAATAAAAGGGCTTACTTTTGCCCCCGCCCCCCTTGGTGGAAAAAATATGATAATTAATTCTTCTGAGGGCTAAATATTCCTATCAATCAATCTATTATAGAAAAAAAATATATGTATACCGCTCTCCCTAAACATAAAGAGATAAATATACACACAAATCTATATTTACATTTTGTTTCCAAACCGATTGTCCAAATGGTATATTTTATCAGAAGGCACCCTATTTTAATGAAAAAACATCCTTTGCCGAATGACTTTTCATTTATGAACCCTCATCGTTTACAGTGAAAAAGGAGCTCCTAATAGCTTCGAAACACGTGTCAGCAATTTGAATTGAGATGTTTATGCCCAATAATGTTATTACTAGGTAGATTTTATCATTTTAAACTTTGAAAACCGGTTACAAATCGAGAAATAATGAAGATATGGGTATTTCAGTGAAGTCAACTTTAGCCACTCTCCACGCCCCCCTGCGCAATTTTTGGGGGGTGGCAACATCCGAATTCGTATTCTCCGTGTCAATACCTTTCAGAAAAACTAACTCCCATAAATGTATCACAAAAAGTGCACGGAAAACCAGTTGCTCCCAGACTATTAATGGATGTCAAAACCACACACTGCAAAAAATGAACTGTTGTTTTTGCACTATAATACAGGCAGCCGAGGTTCCTAAAGGTAATTTAATTCCGAGGTAATTTAAAACTGTAGAATGCACAGTAATAAACTGTAAAACTAGAAAATTTTCAGTTTCTTACTGAAAAAGTTAGCAATTTTACAGCTTATTGCTAGCAATTTTAGTTTATTGCTAAAATTTAGCTGTATTATACTGTAAAAATAGCAGTATAGTACTGGCAGCAGAGGTTACAGTTTAAATTTTGTGAAATGCACGGTAATAAAATGTAAAATTAGTAATTTCACAGCTTATTACTGTAAAATCAGTAATTTTACAGTTTACTGTGAAAGTAGCATTTTTTACAGTTTATCACTATAAAATTAACTGCTTTATGCAGTAAAAACAGCATTCATTTTTTACAGTGCATTCTAAGAACGCCACCAGCCTTTGACGACTGGAATTGTAACTGATCTGACCACGTGACATGAAACTCGTTATCTGTAATCCAAATTATATGTTTGTGAGTTAGAATACCTAGTATGAGACGTCTGCTACTAATAGTGATTGAGTATGCCCCCCTGCTGGATGAGCCCAACAGAAAACATGATTGTGCTGCTATCTTTCTTGCACGCCCTACGACAATTATTTCTGTTACTTTCACTGTTTGTTTTCTTGTCTGTCAATCATCGTACCTTTTCACTCGTCTCTGTAATGAAGTTAATACGGTTAGTCAGAGCTTTATCCAATTCGAAAATTAAAATTAAATATTCCCTACATGCTCTTAAAATGAGATCAATAAATGTTAAATTTCAATACAGCCTTCTAGCTTTTGGGATTTGCTCTGATTAAAGTTAGAAGTCTTATTGAGGATCAACAAAAAAAAAAAAAAACTTTTTTTCAAAAAGAAATGTATCAATAAATTATAGCATAAGGTGTATTAAAACGTAATGCGTTTCTAATTTGATCCATAAATAATAATTGAATTCATAAATGAGGGACAACTTTAACTGTGACAAAAAATTTAGGTTTTTACTTGCATACTATAAAGGATTCACATGTATTATGTCTATTATAAATCAGTATTATATATAATTTCTACACCTAATCCTTCTTTTCATAACACTATTTACGCATACATTGGACAAATTAGTTAAATGTGTTTTTTACCTGTTGAAGAAACATGGAATGATTGTCTATTAAACCTTCTACAGTCTTACATTTTTCATTAATGTTGACTACAAAATAAGAACCAACATATTGATATTTTTCATTGATTACAAAATGTTATAACCTTATTTAGAGTATTCTTAGAGTTTTATAAATAAGACAGTTATTATTATTTTTTTAAGGTTTTTTTTTTTTTTTTTTGAAGATTAAGTTTTTTAAGAGCATCTTCTCTACATTCTCGACAAAGGGAGAGGAGGAGAGGAGAGAGAGAGAGAGTTAAAAATTTTGAGTTTATATAAGTCGACATTCGTTGTTAATGACTTAGATGTTTCAAGAAGGCATGTTTTACTTTATGCACATTCTGTAAGTTTCACTTTTACGAAAATAAGTGAAAGGGGATTTCGATGGGGATGGAAATTGAAACCAGTAAATGAGTGTTCACACTTACATAATGCTACTAATATTAACGTATGAAAACAGTCGAAAATTATCTAAACTAGGCTAAAATATTTTAACTATTCATGTCTAAATTCCTTACGACCGCAGGTATTTAAAGAGAAACTTAGATTATATTTGTGTGTCTAAAATTATATTATTTTCTAACTGTTGAAGAATAATAATATTGAAAAAGGAAATGCATTAGTAAATAAGAAATAAAACAATTTTAAGTATTTTATTTTTCATAAACCTCATAAAAATTTAGTACTTCAAAATTACTCATCAACAAATTGCATTTGTTTGAAAAAGAGCTAAATAATTCATATGAAAGCATTCTGATGTGAAAAAGGATACTCAGATTCTTATAAGGATAAAACGTTATGATTGTTCTAAATTGCATTTTAATGTAATAAAAATTAACCTTTTTCTCTTCATAGTCAATAATTTCAGAAATGGAAAGAATTAGTGTGTAGCATTAAAATTCTTTTTTAATGGAAAATCATTTTGAAATTGGGTATACAATTTCTGCTTACACTCTTTTAATTGAATTTAATGTATTTACGGTCATTAAATAAAATGTAAATTGTTAATTGTTTATTCGTAACTGTGCCAGCAAACCACCTTTAATAGCATTGAAATTATACTTAGGGTTTTCTAAAATGAGTCATTTTATCTCGTAACACCTTCAGATGTTATTGTAAAAACGTGAAAAATAAGTTTTATGGTTTTTATAGGTTTTGATCTAACTAATAATACATGGTTATATTTCTTTCTGCAGAGTGAGCAATGTAGAAAATCTCATTAGTAATGCGCAGTTACGCTAATTGCGTTGAATTAAAATAAGGATATAGTTTTTAATATTCTAGACATTAAGAAGATTTCCTTAGGTTTGCGATTTAAGATGTAAAGCGTTTGATGTTTTATGGAATGTTTTTTGATACAATTTTAGTTTGATTGCTTTTTAATTTTGGCCTTTTCCTGTTTGTGACTGAATGACAATTTTTATAGAAATTCTAAGGATTTTTTTTAGTTTTATAAACCGACATTATTTAGAATCATTATGCGTATTTTATCCCAAGGCTTTTTTAACATGGAATGTATGCGAAGAATTTTCTAGAAAATTTTATCCAACTAAAGTATGTTATAATATCACTTAGCAGCTTTATTTTTTAGAACTCATAATAAATGCCATTAAGCATATTGATTTTACTAACAGTGGCAGGGAAACAAGGAGTTTTCCGAAGCTTTTCCTTTGCAAGCAGTTTTCCGAAGCAGAACCGGACACACAAAACTGAAGTAACTAGAGTGATTGTAGTCTATGTTTTTTGATTTTATGTTTATTTTATGTTGTTTTAGAGGGCTGTTTAAGTACTAATAAGTGAAACATTTTTGTTCCTAGGCGGTAAAAGGAACTATGTCCATTTGTTCAGAATCGAGTTTTAAGCACTACATTGAGTATCTTTTTTTTACCTTTTTTACTCTATTCTAATATAGACAACGCATTCTTATTCCTAATAGTAAGCAATGTAGACCGCACTTGCTGGCACAATGAAAGGCAAAATAAGTAAATATAAATAAATAAATAAATTAATTAAAAAGTAAATAATTAAATAAAAGTTATATACTTAGCAAGTTTTCCAGAGCAGATTAGTGGACACAAAACTGAAATAAGTAGGGTAGTAGTTTTTTTACGTTTTTAAAATTTATGTCTATTTAATATGTGTTAAAAGTATGTCTATGTCGTACCAGGGATGGATCGATACCAGGGAGGTAGAGGAAGCTATGTGCATTTGTCCAAAATCGATATTGATTTTCCGATTCGTTTATAAAAAAATATGCACTGAAAAAAAAATGCAACAGATTAATTAGTATAGAGGTATAAAAGAAAAGCAAATGAAGAGAAAAGGAAAAAAAAAACGATTGTTTGATGAATTTTAATTTACAGTCATGTTTTCTTTGACGATTTCAATATACATTAGTTTGTTACATTTTTTTAAAATTAAGTTTATCTGGAACAATAAATTTTCACGTGAAATTATTTCAATAAGTCTACAATAAATAACAATCATCAAACATTCAAATATTCTGTTCTAATTTGTTTGTTACAAATTAATACGGAAGAAAATTAATTCAATTTTTTTTATCTCAAAAAATAAATAAATAAATAAATAAACAAATAAAATGTTCAATTAGTTTTTTTTTAATTTTTTGGTTTATTTATAAATAAACTACAACAGCTTTGAGATTATTCATCATATTTCTAAAAGCAGAAGTACCATTTTTTTGCTTTCATACTTTTATTTAGATGAGATTTGAAGCGATTCAATTTTTGTAGCTAGAACTGAAAATTCATCAATAAATTAGAAATCATATTGTGCCTATGTTTTTCTAAGTTTTAAGTTAAATAAATCATAAGCTTCGAGAATACTTTGATTAATTGTTTTTATTGTAACAGGATATTTCCTATATAATGCTATAATATGTAGAAATGGGTAGGTTCTGAAATATTTGGGAGATTATTTTAACCGCTGGAATTTTGTTTAAAAAAAGTATAAAATAAAAAAAAACAGTATTTTCTGGAAATACTTTGCAGAAAGAAAAACAAAACCAGCTAAAGGTTAATAAGAATTACTTTAAGTTCTCAAGTTGTGATACTTTCTCTGGTCAACTCATTTACGGTGGTCCATAAACTTTCCGCTTCATACGTGGATATTTGCGAAGCATAAAGTTTATGATTTTTTAGATATAAAACCCGCTATAAAATTATGGTCCAAGTTGTCAAATTGAAATGGCGATCTCTTTTATGGGTGAAATTCGCCCTAAATCACTAGAGTTTTTTTGTTATCTTTTTTAAGACCATGATTTAGTTTTTGTTCTAAGTTTAAGTTTCATGCTACTTAAAACATCAAAGTAAAATAAAAGTTTTAAACGTAAACTTCAGTATCAACTGTTGTGAGGATAAAACATTTGTGTTGCAACACAGGAAAACTCTCTTAAAACAATGTCCACGCATTTTGTTTTCTGGAATTTTTTTTTACATAAGTAATGATTTATTTTAATTTAAAGAACTGTTTTCTTGCTCATCAAGCCCATTATAAGTTGAAAAGCCTCCTCTCTGATTTGATAATTGAGACTGAAAACTGCGTCTTTTGGAACAAAAAATGCACTGAAATTTTTTTGAGCATTTTTTTCTTGAGCATTATGGAATTTTGATTTTGGGTATCTAATGGTTTGTACAAAACCATACTTTTGTAGTACCTCTGATGCTCGGGAATTATGCTGCAGAGTAATAGATTATTAGGTCTTTATATCCCTAAACATTTATTCACTCTAAGTATCACACTAAATCTATGTACATATTAAACATTGTAGAGCGTGTCGCCTCTGCTCAGATTTCTCTGGTTGCCTCTTCAAATCTGAACTTTCAAGAAGTTTTTTTCCCAGTTTTGTCAGTGATTTTGACTTCACCACAATTACGACGACAGTAGTTCGATAAGTTCGATGCACTACACAATGTTTTTGTTTCTTTGGTTAACTATCTATCATATTCATTTAGTTTGAAAAATCTATCACTTAAAACTACAGTGAACTCTCACTTATACACGCACTCATTTATGCGCTTTTTTCACTTATGCGACGATTTTAAATGTCCCAACACATTCCATAGCAAAATTACGATTGTATGATTCGTTAATGCGTCGCTCTAAAGATAAATATTTCATTTATGCGACGAATTTTCCCTGAAATATAAAAAAATTAATTTATTTTCTTTAAAAATAAGCTATTTTCTTCCCTTTCCTCTTTAATCTTACACCTTTGTTGCTCACGGAAGGCATTTTTTCCCGCATGAACTAGAGTTCGCAGAGGGACAATTGTCTATTATGCATCGTTTTAAAGGGAATATTTTGTAATTAGGTATGCTACAAATTTTTCTTTTTTCTTTATCATTGTAGTTACGTTACAGTAATTGCCAAACCGTAGTGTTATGTTCCTTTTCTATAGAAACATTATTATTCATACTCTCATTAGAACCTATTTTGCTTTTGAGTCCTTTAAATAGGCTTGTTCACTTATAGGTCTCTCTCACTTATGCGCCTTTTTATGTTGGTCCATTGGGCCGGCGCATAAGTGAGAGTTCACTGTACAATTATTTGGTGATTGACAAGCATTGGAACTAGTTAAAGGACAGAATTGGGAAAATTCTTTAATCGCCCGCGGTTGGTAGCAGTAATTACATTGGCAGACACTTTTTAAAAATATTTTTTTTTATCCCAAGTACTAACGGATATCCTATCTTCTACTCTCCTATTAAAATATGTTCGTGTCTGTCTGTCTGAAGCTTGAACTCCTTAAAAAACCGTTGGCAGTAGAGAATTTATCGAGATACCATTCGATTCTACATTTTCATTTGTGAACAAAACGACCAATATCGTAGTTGTACGATTTTAATTAATATAGATATCAATGAAAAAGTTTTATTTTCTACCATTATCATTCCTTCAGAAGCAAGCAAGAAGTAAAACCGCTATTGCGCCGTGCCAGAATCTCTTTCTCTTTATTCGTCTCAATAATTCAAATGACTTTTTGATGCAGGAAAAAAAAGTAAAGGGGCGCAAGCGCCTTTCTCTCTAGCGAGCCGCTTTGGTGACGAGTAATTTGTTGAAATTTTCCTCACTACTTTAAAGGCGCGAAGCGCCCTGGCAATGCCAGGCCACACAGCTAGTTTCTTTTAAAAAATTGCTGAAGTCAAGAACCTCAAATACCTTAAGCAATATAAGTAATATATGTTTAAACAAATTATTAGGATTTCTGTAGGAAAAAAACATCAAATTATTTAGTGCTTCCCCATTTCTGTATTCTGAAAAAATGCCATTCGTGACTAAATAGGTTACACCCATGAAGCTTCCTTATTTTACACCTCACTATCTTAGATTTGATATTCCATCACCACCATCATATCTGAGACACTAGAAGAGAGATACGATTTAAAATCAAAACCATAAATCCTATTAAACTGAAGAATACTACGGACACCTACCATTCATTTGATACAATTTTTACAGTATTTATGCACGAAATGATTTTAACCATCCTTATAAGCAAACCAATACATTCAAAATACTAAAATGGAGAAAAATATCCTGCATTAAGACGAAAAATAGAATGCTCACATTCCTGAAATATATATGATATTATTTATTTATATCTCCTGCAGAAAGCATGAAATCCTATCATGTAATGAAGTGGGCTATTGACTTTTAAAATACATTGCTGCTATAATCCCTGGGGTAGAGTTATAATCAGTACTGTCAATCAAATGATTTTATAATTACATTGTCTGCATTAATTTATTTTACCTTAAAATCCTTATTTTAACCTTGTTTATTTTGAACATGGAATTCAATGCTAGTACGTGCCATAACGGCCAATGTCCGACGTCATCTTGTTTGATGCAAATCAGTAAGGTAAATTCAAGTAGATAAACAATAACGTACTGACATGAAAAGCGCGTATTTATGATTTACATTTAGAAGGGGTTTGTTATTTTAAGCGTCAAAACTGAAAATACCAAAATTAACTCAAACAAAACCTTGCTGATGTTTGAATCCTAGCTTGATTTTTGGCCAATGAAAATTTGTTTCAGTATTCTACTTTTTGCTTCAATCATTCAATTTATTCGAAAATTTAATATTTTACCAAGCATATTTAGCTCAACTTATATTGTTAACGAAAAAAAAAATCTTTGGAGCTCTGTCGAAAAATATATTTCAATAATTTGGAGAATTTTTAAGTACACAATTTAAACATTTCAATTTTTAACCCCTCCATCCATTTAATAAGCAGTCAAATTTTAGTTAAAGACACGTTCATTTGACGCTAATTTATTTATTTATTTTTCTTTAAAGAAAAAAATCTGGCCTTCACTGGCTGATCATTGTAAGCATATATATTTTTTATCAACATTATACCATGGACAACTACATTTTCCCCCCTCCGTGTGCATATAAAATGTATCTCCAACTGTGTTTTTTTTTTCCTCCTACAGTGAGCAGTGTAATTGGATTGGAGATGGATTTTCTGCAATACACTCCAAGATATCTCATGATGACTCTGAGAGTCATCACGCGAGCTCCATGTTTTTGAAAAACAGAGTTTGATTTTAGAAAGGGAAATATGAGATTTCCAGTTGTTTCGATATTCATTTCTTCCTTAACTTTTTAACTTTAGTTATTCTTAGAAAAGCCAAAACAACAATTTATTCTCTGTTTCAGTGGAAAGAAACATGAACGGTGACCACACTGATACCAGAAAACTACCAAGTTCTATCTTGATTGCATTTTTAATTGATGAAAAATCTTAACAGCTGTAGTGGATAGCTTTTGATGCTACTTGAAGCTACTTAACACATAAAAACTACCATCTAATTCAATTACCAATTACACAGGTCTGCAAAAATAAACTTTAAAAAAATTGTTTTCATTTAGTTAACTGATCTTTATGTACTTTTTTGAGTTGATTTAAAAAATGGCGTTGATATTTTTCTATCACGTAAGGCTTGCCTATAAAATAAAAGTTTTTGGGAAAAATGTAAAAAATGGAAAATTTTGGATTTTTTTTTTATTTTAACGTAAAGTAAAAACAGAAAAATAAACAACGATACCTAGCTGAAATGAGCAGAATAGTGATACCCATATGTTGCAAAGTTATTATAAGTCTGTAAAATCGCTTTCTTTTCCCATCAAAGCTTCTTTTGGTAATTTTTCGAATGTGTTCTTGTGAACTTTCCTTTTTTAACATTCAACTGTCACCATGTTGACACTCCATCGACCTTGGCATCTGCAATCTTTTTTTTTATATCTTGATGGAAACATTCTGCTCCACACTTACAGCCCCAAGATTTTCAGGAAATTAGTCCAGTTGTGACTTAGACACTCAGTAAAGTGTTGCAGCCCCACACTTTGTAGTTTTGTAACAATTCAGCAACTAAAGCTTTGAGTTTGGGCCTTTTTTTGTTTCCAAGAAAGCCTGTTACAACAAGTTTAAACAAATTCCAAGAATTTTTTCCCTCCATAATACCATTTACAATTGTGATGAAGTACAGCTTACAAACTCTTTTTCGATGAATTGATGAAAAGTCTCCATTCCTCTGGTTTTATACGTTATTTTGAACATTTCTATGATTCCAGGTACATTGTGTTTTCTGAAAAAAAAATTTTTTTGCAGAAAAAAACTAATGTTGGATTTTAAGTCTAAATTGGGTCTAAATGCAAGAAAATAAAAGGGGGAGGTCAAGGAAGTTATTTACCCCCTCCTTAGATTACTCACTTTTAAGCCGTTACAGATCTGATGAATGTTACAGATCTGATGTTAATATGAGTTACATATTTGAGTTTATGCTTTCAGTCTTCGTTAACATCTCTAAATATGATATCATTTCCTTGCATTTTTAACATAGAATTAAGATAATTATATTAAAATATGTATATTAGGCTAAAAAATCAAATTTCATTATAAAATAGCATTTCTTGGAAATAAGAATGAGCGATAAGGTTTTTAGATAAAATAAATTATGAGATTACCAAATCCAAGCTAATAAAACATTTGTTTTGTTTTAAAACAACACACAACTTCAACTTTTTCAACACACAACTCTGCTGCTTGCTTTTCTTTAATTAGTTGCAGGAAATTTAATTTCTTGATCAGAAATTCAAATTTAGCATGCTAGTTATTATCTAGTTATTTAGCGAAATTATGAGGAATTGAAGCACCAAAAAAAATAAATAAATAACAATAATAAACAAAATAATAATAATTAATTAACTTAATTTCTGCAGTGTCAATTTTTCTTATTTTACTAACTTCTATTGTTAGGTCATACAAACCACAAATGAAGCAATTGTACTAAAACTCTTTGCTTTTCATTTTTTAAGAACAAAAATATTCAATATATATGGCTAAACGTATGATTTTTGCTTTTTATAATTCTGAAACGTGTGAGTTAGTTCTGTAACATATTTGCTGTTTTTCAATGTTACCGCTCTGACTGTTACCGATCTGACAAACTGACAAAGTTTTTTTTTTATTTCCGAGTCGATCGCACTAAACCAAAATCAAACACGTGGTTTTTTCACTTGTAACAAAGGACTATACTTATATATAAAATAATTTTTAAAATAATAAAAACTGCGCATTTTAGAGCGTGTTACCGATCTGATGACTCAAATGACACACATTTTATAAAATCACTTTAAAAAATCTTACCTACAATTTTAGATGCAGAAATGCAAATTTTTAATTACAATTCGATAAAACTTTCCACCAGGTACTCAGTATCACGTGGTATAGGTGCAGGAAATGATTTTGGGAGCCTAAACATAGATCGGAAGTTATTGTTACCACTCTGACGGCGGAACTTGGGACACGCTTATTTCGCATCAGCTAGAAAATCAGAAATCGATTAAAACAAAAATGAAGTAAAATATTAACAAAGGGGTAAAAATAGAATCGTTTTTTGTGCAAGTGCGTTTTTTTGGGAAGTTAGAAAGTGCGCATGACCTGTTTGCATGCTAAGCTTTGCTACTTGGGACACGTTACCGATCTGATTTTTGATGTATAAACACAATATTTTCTGATGAAAAAAAATTTTTTTTTCTGATGTTATTAGATGAAATGAAAGAAAAACTTATCTTCTTTCTGGGGAAAATTATTTTTTTAACTAGTTATTGAAATACTGGTGAAAATTCACTTGGGACTCAAATTGGCACTTTTCTAAATATTAGCTTCCTAATGTAGTGTATATGTGGTAAAATTTGCAGAATGGGACAGCAATGGGATCTGGATGAAAAATGGAATCGACTTTTTACACTCTTACCACTTTATTGCAATGCCTATGGCTCCTGAGGATATATAATACAGAAATATTGCAAACTGCGAAATGTTATTTACAAGTGACGGTTGGCTTATTCCACGTCTTGTTTTGAGAGGTTATAAATAATTCCTTTTCCGTTTCTACTAGGGTCTACTTTCGAAATAATAGCACTTATGGGCACATTGACAACATTTTCAAAGTCTGGATAGTAGATAGAATTTGAGGGTCCATGAGGTTGCAACAGCTTGATTTTCTTCATCTGTGTCTAAGACGTACCTTAGCCACCAATATCCATTATACCTGCAGATCAAGAATCCAACAATTTCTAGGCAATCAAGATCGCCTTCGACAGTTGTAGTACGTTCAATCCTTATAGTGTTGAAAATGAATATGCATTCACTTGCATCTGATTCCTGTTTAATGGCATTACACAATGAAGACTCTGAGTGCCTGGTGTTGTTCTTGCCATCATTTTTCTGGATTTCAAAGCCTCTTCTTCCATATCAAATCAATTCATTTTCAATATTGCACAATTGAACATTATAAACAGGAAGCAGAGGCTTTGAAATCCAGAAAAATGATGGCAAGAACAACACCAGGCACTCAGAGTCTTCATTGTGTAATGCCATTAAACAGGAATCAGATGCAAGTGAATGCATATTCATTTTCAACACTATAAGGATCGAACGTACTACAACTGTCAAAGGCGATCTTGATTGCCCAGAAATGGTTGGATTCTTGATCTGCAGGTATAATGGATATTGGTGGCTAAGGTGCGTCTTAGACACAGATGAAGAAAATCAAGCTGTTGCAGCCTCATGGACCCTCAAATTCTATCTACTATCCAGACTTTGAAAATGTTGTTAATGTGCCCATAAGTGCTATTATTTCGAAAGTAGACCCTAGTAGAAACGGAAAAGGAATTATTTATAACCTTTTAAAACAAGACGTGGAATAAGCCAACCGTCACTTGTAAATAACATTTCGCAGTTTGCAATATTTCTGTATTATATATCCTCAGGAGCCATAGGCATTGCAATAAAGTGGTAAGAGTGTAAAAAGTTGATTCCATTTTTCATCCAGATCCCATTGCTGTCCCATTCTGCAAATTTTACCACATATACACTACATTAGGAAGTAATATATATATTTTTTTCAGATTTTTTAAAAATGCACTTTTTGAAATATTCAAGGTCAAATAATGCTTTTGGTGACCTTGAAATATTAACATCACGAAACCTTGTCAAATTATATATCATTTGAAAGCTTGTTTAAAGAGCTTTACAATGACATATAACAAAAGACTCTAGCTGCAATAGAAACTGAGAAAATTGACTCTTTGTATGTTCAAAATTTTACTTTTTTCCATTTTTTTTGCGTTTTTTAAGCGGTCTCACACAAAAAACTAACAGCTGAAAAAAAATTTAAAAATCAGTTTTTTGTATCACTTTATAGAAGTAATCAACCCTATAATTGTTTTTGAAATTGGTGATGGTCAAGTTTTGAGGCTTGTTGATTTCACATGGAATGACCCTTGCAGAAAACTAGATCACTCTCTTGTGTAAAGAAAGGGTATAAATTCCCTTTCTCAAAATCGGTGCCATGAAAATGAAACACCAGAAGCTAACATATGTCTTTCTTTGTCTAGACCATTGGTTCCCAAAGTGGTCCACAGGGACCCCCAGGGGTCCTCCGGAGTTTGTAAGGGGTCCATATAAATGAAAGAAATAGTTGGAGGTCCACGAGATACGAATACGGGCCCACAAGCCAGGATTATTAGCAAAAAGTCTAAGCAACAGCCTGCATCAATCACTACAATTTATAATAAATGCTATACACTAAATTATTTGAGCAGTTGTATGAAGAAAATGACGAGAACTTTAATTAATTACTTTTTAGCCTACTTTCCCGTTAAAAATAAAAGAAAGACGAAAAAAGTATTAAAATTGGCTTAATGCATCTAAAAAATATCGCCAAGTCCAAAAAATATCGCCAAGTTAAAAAAAATATCGCCAAGTCCAAAAAATATCGCCAAGTTAAAAAAATAAAAAGGTAAAATGAATATCGAAAAATTAAAAATTTGAAAGTAGGGTATTGAGATGGGGAATTTGTGTGTCGGTCTGTCGGTTGGTCTGTCGGTCTGTCGGTCGGTCTGTCTGTCCCCCCTAATAACTTTTGAATGAATATTCCGATTTGGACAAACTTTTTTTTGTTGGAAAGATTTCGGCGAGTACAGCTCATTCCCATATTTGATTTTACGATTTAAACAATTTTTGGTTCAACTTTGAACCGTTCAAACAACCTGTCCCGCGATGCTAACTTTTGAGTGAACAGTCCGATTTGAACAAACTTTTTTTTGTTCGAAAGATCTTATCAAGGATACTTCATTCCCGCATTTACATTTCCGATTTGAACAATTTTTTGTTCAACATTGAACCGCTCAAGCAAGCTGTCACCCCTAATAACTTTTGAGTGAACAGTCCGATTTAAATAAACTGTTTTTTTTGTTCGAAGGATCTCAACAAGGATACTTCATTACCGCATTTAAATTTTCAATTTGAACATTTTTTCGTTCAACATTGAAACGTTCAAGCAACCTTTCCCCACCTAATAACTTCTGAGTGAACCATCCGAATGGAATAAACTTTTTTTTGTTGGAAAGATCTCGGAGAATACAGCTCATTCCCATATTTGATTTTTCGATTTGAACAATTTTTAGTTCAACTTTGAACCGTTCAAACAACCTGTCCCGCGATGCTAACTTTTGAGTGAACAGTCCGATTTCAACAAACTTTTTTTTGTTCGAAAGATCTTATCAAGGATACTTCATTCCCGTATTTACATTTCCGATTTGAACATTTTTTCGTTCAACATTGAACCGTTCAAGCAACCTTTCCCCACCTAATAACTTCTGAGTGAACCATCCGAATGGAATAAACTTTTTTTTGTTTGAAAGATCTCGGAGAGGTTCATTCCCTTATTTCGCTTTTTGGTTTGAACCATTTTTCGTTCAATATTGAACCGTTCAGAAAAAAATTTAACATTAGCGCCTACGGGGAATTTAAATTGAATGTTGATCCTGGAACTTAAAGTCGGATTTCCTTCAAACTAACTTTGTAAAAAAAATGGTTTTGATAAATAATGTTCGTAAAGTACTTTTCTGAATAATCTTCTGTGAGGACTCTGATTCCGACTCCGACTCCACAAACATGGCGGAAATGCAGGCTCAGAAAAAAATGACTGACTGTGCAGACGATTTTTTGTTTATTTATTCATTTGTGTTATTTTATTTATTACTATTATTTTTTTGGCAGACGATTTTTTTTGTAACAAAAGTGTTTCATTCACGAGGGCATTTTATTCTTTATTTATATTTAACAACTGGCAACGGTTTAAAAGTGAAAATCGAGACATTTTATCGACGGACGAGTTTTTTTTCCTTTCTTTGATAAAATGTGTTTTGATGTACTTTGTACTTTTAATTTTTTTTTTTTTTTTGAAAACGGTTGAGGAATTTTTCTACGGAAGAACTGTAACAGTTACATTCTTTAAAAGGTGCGACAAAACTTCATTTATTCATTTATTTACTTTTTATGTCTCTATTTCATCTGATGAGAGGGGTATATTTTGCTTTTAGAAATCAGCTTTAAGTGCTAAAAAGGTATGTTTGACATAATGTTTAGTCTCAGATGATCAAGAGAATAATGATCAGATGCTAGAATGCCGATGTCGATGTACGGGAAAGTAGGCTCGTTGAGTTCTTGACAGAACTTCTTGTTCACTTTGAAGTACCCTGGACGTTAAAAGAATCATGCTTGACAAGATTTCTATTATTATTATTTTTTAAACTTTTTGACACTGTATTGGTTTATCAATCATTTTAAGGACATTGAAGAATCGAAATTTTACATGAAGAGCTGATTGGAATAAGCACTGACGAAGAACTTAAGGCTAGAGTTTCAGAAAGGGCATCAATATTTCTGTCTTCGGAAAAACATATCTATAAGTTATCTTACCTTTGGAATATCGCAAGAAAATTTTTGTAAGCTTTTACATCTTCATACCTCGTGCAAGGCATTTGCGATGTAATTCGTGGCTTTGAATGTTTCAGTTCAATTATTGCAGTGTCTATCCAGTTTTGGAACTACCCCTAGGAAAGGAGGTCCACAAGAAACTGGAAAACTCGGCAAGGGGTCCACGGAACAAAAAAGTTTGGGAACCCCTGATCTAGACCCTAAAACTTCTGATGAATCTTTTTGCAGTTAAATATCTTGTACTAAATTATTCAAGTCTGATTGAAAGAAAAGTTTCAACTCATTGGTCTCTCCAAATCATGGGTACTCCAAAACAAAATGTTTCAACTGTAACAATGGTTCTTACCTTGAAACCACTGTTTCAGTTCTTCCAAACACATAGAACATACTATATGGGGAGTCAAATATTTATCTTGCGCCACCAGTTACACCAAAGTCTGCAAAATATCCATTCTTAACAAAATTATAATTATTTTTTTGTTCCTTCTTGACCTTATAAGACGCACAAATATAACAGAAATAGTTAAGAGAGTTGACACATCCTCTAGTAGACATTTCTTCAAAAAAGCACAGAACAGTTTGATCTGTATACCACAATAGCTACAGCTCCGCACTGAGTCCCTGGGATTTCTTAGTTTTGATTTATTGTCTTATTCAAACAAATAAATCAAACTTTTTTTTTTGCAAATAACATGCTCACATTGTTTAGTAACATGTTCACCGTGAAAACTCTATTATTCAGATTAAATTTACCACTTATATAGGCTATAATATGGAAAAATCCTACGCATATTGAACCTGAAAACCCTAAAAATAAAACTTTAGGTGAAATTTGTGACGTATCTGAGGGTGATGAAATTTTTTCACTATATTTTCCGTAATCACCACATAAAATAATGCTGAAACCACTAGTTAAATATGAAACAATTTTTTCATCGTAGACCTGTGTTAATAAGCATCCACAGAAGAATTATTAGGTGTTTCAGAATAATTCTAGGAATATTTGGAACTAAAAATGCGAACACAGAAAACGGGAGCCCATAGAAAGGAATGTTTTACTAAGATAAAACCAGAAAAGAAAAACCTTGAAAAAGTCTCAACTAATGGGCGTATCAATCAAAATTTGGCAATCCTGTCTTTTGGCCAAATTTTGAGAGCAATGAGCCATATTGTGGTGATTACACCTTTTTTTTCTTACCAATTATTATATGTAACTGTATTAGTGTTTACGTGAAAACATATTTTAAAACTAACTAATAAGATGAATTTAATTTTGCCATCAACTACATATATGACCCCAAAAACTATGTAATAAAAATGAAAAGGGTTTTTTTTTATTACCTTAAGAATTATTTATTTTACAAGTTTGTTTTAAGGTGGATGGTGGAGCAGTTGTGAACAGTTTCCATATCTTGTATGTAATATTAATATAAATGCATTATATTATATGAGTAAAAAAATGTGCTAAAATTTATAATTACTATCTTTCTATAATATGTTTGCAAATTTATTGTTAATTATTATATTTTTTAGAATGTATTTAATTTCTTCTTTCTTTCAAGTTATTTTAAACTTTTATTATTTTAAATAGTTGGGAAAAATTAAAGTTATGCCGCAGTTACAGGAAATAAATAAATACATATTAACAAAAAAACACACAAAATATTTTCTTTCAATTAAAAACTGCAGTTTCAAACCCTTTAAATACGTTATTATACTCTGTATGAAACTTAAAATCAATATATTGTACAATCTGAATTATGATTACATAATGAAATATTTTTGCACCGTGTAGTCTCATAACTTCTTTTGTGTATATCCATTGACAAGAACATGCTACGAAACTTCAGAAATTGAGAGTGAGAAAGTCATGTATTTGTGATTTTTATCTTTCAATGATACATTAGTGTATAATTTAAACTGACACAGTTTAGGCTATAAACCATTAGATGAAATTCATCATGAAATAAATTAATGTAAAACACCAAAAAGTATCTATACTTACTTCCCTCATACAAAGAAAACACTATTGGAGTGGAGATACTCCCCCCCCCAAAAAAAAAAACAATAACAACGTGAGCCTCTCTTTCCCCTACACATTTAAAATGAAGAAAAAAAAAGTTAAAATTTCAGTTGAGGTATTTGATGTCAAATTAAAAAAAAAAACTTCAACCGTCATTTGACAGTAACGTTTGATACAGAATACAGAATTATAATACTCTCTGTTTATTACGTAATACAGTTGCTGTTTAAGTTTTCCCTTGCGTTAGTATTCTGAATTCAGATTCACTAGTATACGATTTGACAACTCCTGGCTAATTTTTAGAACAATATCCCGAGCAGAAGACGTATTTGTTTGATTTTCATTGTGTTATGATAAAAATTATAAAGTTCTATTTTGCAAAGAAAAGACCGCAAGTAGTAATTACTCCGCGTTTGTGAGTGTGTGACTTGAATATAGCTGATATAATTACTGCATATAATTTTAATCTTACTGGAATATCAGAAGTAATAAGAGATTTTATTGAAAAAAGCAAAATTTATAAAGATTAGCTCATATAAAATGAATGAAAACTTACTTCAGATATTATTTCCGGGACGTTGTAAGAAAAGAAAATTATTCAGGAGACCTAATAAAAGAATGAGAGAGTAAGTCGTGCTACGGTGTCATTTGTAATGGGACACGGAACAAAATTCAATAAATATAATTCATGATGGATGATTCGTAATATTTTATAGGGGAGCTATGTAAGTCTTGCACTTGAGTTAGTTATTTATGACTGATATTTCTTATTATAATAATAAATATTAAATGCACGCTGCCTGCAGTAAATTTTACTTTCATTAAAAAATTCAACTTGAATAATAAAAGTGAATGTACGCAAAGATTGAAATACATTCTACCTTAAATGCCGTCATTTTGTGTATTTATGAGCCATGGGGGTAAAATCGCTGCCAATTAATATTTTTATTACATTTGAATGAAGGAAAAAAAAGAGATTAAATAAAATGCAAAAAAAAAAAAGTTGTCCCACTGATGCATTTTTCAGGTAAATTTTCTACTCTTAATGGTCGAAAGTCTATAAGTTCGCAAGTTCAAACAAATTGTACGCAGCAAGTTAAAAATGAAACAAATCTGAAGTTATTATTTGGAAGCTGTTTTGAAATATCATTGAAATTATTGAAATCCTACTATCTCTTAAACTGAGTAACATTATATTACACCTGTCTGTCATATTTTGTATAGACTAGGAATTTTAAAGTATTTACAACAGTTCATTTACTCGTAGTAATGTTTAGAAAAATGCAAAAACTAAATATACATTTTAATTTTATTTTCATTTTTTGGAATAACATGCATCCCCTGTTATAGAAATATCATGTCTTAAATGCTACTGAAAATGAATAAAAAATTTCAAATTTAAAGAATTGGTGAAAAATTGTTTTTTCCCAGTTTTTGCCGTCGAGTTCACCGTCTGCATGGAGCAAGATATCCATCTGCAAAAGTGCATGAAAGATTTCTTCCATAAGTGACCAAAGAAAGCTAAATTTGACAACTTTGCTTGTCATTTCGGCAGATCTGAAGACCACATTTTTCGATAACGGAGACACAAGAGCAAATAATCTATACGCCCAAAAACATGTTTTACTATGCTCTTTGGTTGGTACTTTTTTAAGCGTAATATTTTTTTCTTTATTACTATATCGTATGATTTACTAGGCCTTATTGTATTTAATGGAGCAAGAGCCTTTATAAGCCATACTATGCTTGGATCTATAGAAAAAAAAGTTTTCTATTGATATAGATAGATGGTTCCCTTGTTACATCGCTCATTCTGATCTATTCACTTTTCCTTTGTCTCCCGAAAATTATATATACATAAAAAAGTTTTACATTAGATATCACAGAAAAATGTCTCAGAGAAAGCATTTTCCTTTCTTTCTTTTTCTTCTCCTTTTTTCTTTTCTCTTTTTGAATGGTGAACAGATCGTGTATGTTTTGTATACTCTTATATAGGTTGCAGTTTGAGCTTCAGGTTTCAACTCTTGTGTTCTACAATTAATCAAACACAAGTACTTTAAATTATTAATTTTAGTTAATAAGAATTTCCGTCTTATTTTTACTTGATTTACTAAAAAGTCGTAATAAACCAATACTTTTGTAGATTCACAAGTCATTATTGTTTACATCAATTGAGTAGTTACTTTTTATGGCTTCGGTTACATCGAATTATCGGACATACTGCGTTTTTTGCTGCTTCTGAACAAGAGTGAGATATAACGAATGATTATTGTATTAAAAGACTAATCAGCAAAGAGAAATAAAACTAAAATCTCTTAATCAAACTTTCTCTAAAAATCTCTGTAGGCTCTTGATTACACATCAAATAGAAAGGTATATACAAAAAACATCCTGGAAATTTTGACCCTGCTTGAGTTAGTTTTCCTCTTTCTGCGATACTGTTTCTGAACGATAACTTCCTAGAAAAAGGGCCCTCTGAGTGAAAGATCAATAGCACAAAGAAATTCTCTTTGGTAATGGCAATGACATAACATTTCCTACTCTCTTATCAAAAGACTTGTTTTTAGGGCAGGTATGACAAATGAGCAACCATTTCCATCAACATTTCTAAGAAGAACTCCAATGTACGAAAGTTCCTCTTCGACTTTTTCTTTCTGGGGATTTCTTTTATGCTTTATAGTTTAGGTAGAATAAAAGATTTTCTAAAATGACTTCTTTCAAAAGGAGCTGTATTTTAAGTGGAAGATATCTCTCTTTTCTATATTAATATATATTCATACATTTGAAAGGTTAAAAAATAAACAACTAAAAGTAAAGTAAATCAATAGAAAAACGAACGAGAATAGAAATGATTTAGTGTATTTTAATGTTGATATAAAGTTTAGTGCATAGCTTTTGGACGTATCAGGTAGTAAGTATGTTTCATATTGATTGGGAAAAAATAATAGCACATTACAAATTCTGCAATTCATTTAGAGCCGCCATCCATGAAAGTTACCCTAAGTGATTGTATTCCTAGCAAAAATAAACAAGTGATTTAATATAACGATGTATTTTTATGAAAAAATTAAGTTTAAAGTTAAGAACAAAAAAGATTCATATTTCTATAATTTACACTTATTTGTTTTTTAGAAACAGTTATTTTTGGATTCTTAGGAATCAAACACAATTTTTCAAAGCTGACAAAAACACTTCCTATTTCGTTAGCTACTGTATCTTGTTATACTTTGCCTTCGTAAGTAACATCAAGGTTTCTTTGTTCTGTCTCTGTATTTGTAGTAGTTCTTTGAATTGCTGTTCAAATATGAAAATGTTTTCAGAAAAGCAATTGGTTCTAAGAGCTGCTTTCATTAGTACTGAATCGTACAGAAATATCATGTTTTTTTTGTTTGGTACATTTTTTAAAGGATTTCTGCAGCGTAGTTTTTCTTCAACATTCCTTTTTCAGACTTGGAATGTATTTTTGTATTGCGAGAGTTGACTTACTTACTTAGTAAAATCAGTGGAGAGACCATATTGACTATTTTTTCTTCTTCCTAAAATATTTATTTTCAAAGCTCAAGTCTATTCTGTAAAAGTAATTCTTTTCCATAAGAATGAGCACAGAATTTCTAAGTGTATTTTTCACTTAACTTCATTTAGGGAAATTCATTGGGAAGAAATGTTTTCATTCTCAATGCTATACCATGGACATTAAGTAACAAGTAATAAACAGTATTTCTTTTGAGAAATAAAAAGAGACATTATTTAGTGCAGAACGAATATTGTTGTGAGCGATATTAATTAGAAAATAAAAGTGTGCAACTAATGTTTCAACAGAAATAATAATGTTTCAGTAAAGATTAAGCAACATAAAAATATGAAAATGGGTGTTATTTGTATTACTAGTGATGGTAAATGAATGGTCTAAAATTAAAAAAAAATCCACAAATAGTTTCAAAATGTATATTCTTTTCGGTTTTAAGCTAGTTCTAATATATTGAACTAAATTACTAAGGGGAAGGTTATCTGTCTTAGAAGTTACATAAGAGAGCGCAGGGCTCTATTCTTAAGAGAAAAAAAAATATCTTGCATTATTTATGAAGCGAAATCGTAAACTGATTAGTGAGCAAAAACTAAGGACGAATTTGAAAAATCAGCATGCCAGTGGAAAGAAAAGGCAAAGCGGGGGAGGGGGGGGGGTTGAAAGACAAATTAGGAGATCAATTAGTGTCGGGTTAGTTACTCAGAATCTTTTGTCAAGAAATGGCACATTGTATATCAGTGTAAAGGACAGCGAGTTTCTTCCTCAGGGTCATCCCCTTGGAAGAATCGACTCTTCAAAACTAATCAGAATCAACTTACCTGGCGTGTGCACTAAATTTCGTTCCTTATTCTACAGATGGCTACAAAAATAGGTTACGCAGATAGAGATATACAGACACTAGATATATCAGTAGACATAGACAGTCATTTTCCTAAAATGGTCAGAAAGGATACAGTACAGCTTAAAACTTATAAATCCGTCAAAATTGGAAAAACATCTTTTTGAGTTATGGAAGAAAGTAAAAATAGCTAAGTATCTACTTCAATGGTTTTAGATTTTTTAAACCTCTCTTGTTTTTAAATATAAAAATGTCATACTTAAGTATGTTGCCATGCATTGGGTTTTCGAAAAGTATTCTTTATATTTGAAGCTGTGATACTTGAATGCATAGAAAAAAAATCACTTATTTACTCTTTTCTGTTGGTTTTTATACCATAAAAAACAAATGCATTTTACACGAAACTCTTTGAAGTAAAAGCCAAAATGCTTAAATATTTAAAACATTCCACGCTGTTTAGAGTTTAAAAACAGATCAACTTAAAGCTCCGTATTTTTTGTGAAAGGTTAGGAAATGTACATCAGCAAAGAAATTTCTATTGCCTGTGTTTGCTTCTTTCGGTTTCTTTATTCTCTTGCGCTATCTGATAAATGGGTACTGGTATGGCAAGCAATAACTTTGTTACTATGTTGTGTTTCCAAAGAATTTCAAAAACATTTTTTTGAGTAGGTATCTGTGAAAACTTCGTGCGGTTACATTTTTTGTATAAAATATTCATGCATCCCTTGTTTATGTTAATATTTTGCATTCTCCCTACATGCATGTTGTAATGTCGGTAAAGTATTTTGGTGATTCTTATCATTTTTTTCACAAGAAAGTTCTATCATAAATTATATCCTTTCTCATTATTTTTAAATCATTTTTTTAAAAATTAAAACTTAGAATTATTATATTTTCGTTTTACTTTGGCAAACTGATAATTAATTTTCGTTTCTAGAGTAATTTTAAAATCTGTTTAACGGGATGCATTGTTTCTTATATTATTTAACAAATTAAAAATTTATTTAAAAAACAAATCTATATACACAAAAGACTACTTTTGAAAACGTATGTCCGGGGTAATCTTCCAAACTACTGAACCGATTTTACCCATTTTTTCACCGTAGATAGCTACAGTAACAGACAGCAGGATAAGCTATAATTTATTTCTAAAAAGCTTAGTTTAAAAAAGTTATTATGGAAAAAAGGTTAATTTTATGTCATTTCCCCATTAAATGATTAAATTTTCAACCCATTGTTGCAAAAATTTGGTGCCATGCAGCAACAATATTGATTGTAATCATATTGAAAATTTTGAACCAAGGCTTCTCTGGAGTAAGTATGGAATTTATTGCCTTCTAAGGATTTTCATATTTATCTGAGCCTACAATCGCTAACGGGTGAAATAAAAAAAATTGATTTTGGCAATAGTTAGAGAATAGAAAATGTTCATAGTCAAAAAAATTTCTAAATTAGGTACATAAGATGTTTTCCCCTCACCAATGTTGTCACGAGGATAGAAACTAATAATGGGACTTATTTAACGAGCAATATTTGGAAATGGTTAATTTCAGTGCGATTGATACTGTAAATATATATTTATTTTAATATACCAATCTTATAACATTTCCTATTTACTCAAACATTATTTGTAGCTTGCTATTTTTTTTTAGCTTGCATTATTTTTTTATAGTTTATCCATAACATAGCCATTGTTTACAGAAGTAGCCATTATGTTTATAGATATGCACTTTAGTGTTGGGAAATTTATGAATGAGTTTCACTAAACCACCCTTGGCCCACAGATACCCGGGCAGGGCCGGGTACCCGGCTAGTTAATAATAATGAGAAAAAAAGAAACAATGACAAATAATCAAACAATTCTGTTCTCTGATGACGTTTTTGTTGTGCTCTGAGCATTTTTTTTTATTGATAATGAGTCCCTACGTGGCCTTGAAACAACTAAAGTATGGCTTAGACGAGATTGCACTTGACTCCTCCTTTTTTAGCCTACTTTCCCGTTAAAAACAAAAGAAAGACGAAAAAAATATTAAAAAAAGCTTAATGCATCTAAAAAATATCGCCAAGTCCAAAAAATATCGCCAAGTAAAAAAAAATATCGCCAAGTCCGAAAAATATCGCCAAGTTAAAAAAATAAAAAGGTAAATTGAATATCGAAAAATTAAAAATTTGAAAGTAGGGTATTGAGATGGGGAATTTGTGTGTCGGTCGGTCGGTCGGTCGGTCGGTCGGTCGGTCGGTCGGTCGGTCTGTCGGTCTGTCTGTCCCCCCCTAATAACTTTTGAATGAACATTCCGATTTGGACAAACTTTTTTTTGTTGGAAAGATCTCGGCGAGTACAGCTCATTCCCATATTTGATTTTTCGATTTGAACAATTTTTGGTTCAATTTTGAACCGTTCAAAAAACCGGTCCCGCGATGTTAACTTTTGAGTGAACAGTCCGATTTGAACAAACTTTTTTTTATTCGAAAGATCTTTTTAAGGATACTTCATTCCCGTATCTACATTTTCGATTTGAACAATTTTTCGTTCAACATTGAACCGTTCAAACAAGCTGTCACCCCTAATAACTTTTGAATGAACAGTCCGATTTAAACAAATTTTTTTTGTTCGAAGTATCTCGGGAAGGATACTTTATTAAAGTATTTAAATTTTCAATTTGAACATTTTGGGTTCAACATTGAACCATTCAAGTAACCTTTCCCCACCTAATAACTTTTGAGTGAACAGTCCGAATGGAATAAACTTTTTTTTGTTCGAAAGATCTCGGCGAGTACAGCTCATTCCCATATTTGATTTTTCGATTTGAACAGTTTTTGGTTCAACTTTGAACCGTTCAAACAACCTGTCCCGCGATGCTAACTTTTGAGTGAACAATCCGATTTGAACAAACTTTTTTTTGTTCGAAGGATCTCAGCAAGGATACTTCATTACCGTACTTAAATTTTCCATTTGAGCATTTTTTCGTTCAACATTGAACCGTTCAAACAAGCTCTCACCCCTAATAACTTTTGAGTGAACAGTCCGATTTAAACAAACATTTTTTTGTTCGAAAGTTATCGGCAAGGATACTTCATTACCGTATTTAAATTTTCAATTTGAACATTTTTTCGTTCAACATTGAACCGTTCAAGCAACCTTTCTCCACCTAATAACTTTTAAGTGAACCGTCTGAATTGAATAAACTTTTTTTGTTCGAAAGATCTCGGAGAGACTTGTTCCCATATTTCACTTTTCAATTTGAACCATTTTTCATTCAATGATGAACCGTTCAGAAATTTTTTTAACATGAGCGCCTACTGGGAAATTTAAATTGAATGTTGATTCTAAACTTAAAGGCGGATTTCCTTCAAACTAACTTTGTAAGAAAACAGTTTTGATAAAAAATGTATGTTAAGTACTTTTCTGAAAAATCTTCTGTGAGGACTCTGATTCCGACTCCGACTCCGCAAACATGGCGGAAATGCAAGCTCAGAAAAAAATGACCGACTGGGCAGACGATTTTTTGTTTATTTATTCATTTTTTTTTGTTTAATTTATTATTATTATTTTTATTTATTATTTTTTTTTTGGCAGACGATATTTTTTTTGATTACAAAAATTGTTCATTCACGACAGCATTTTATTCTTTACTTATATTTAATAACTGGCAACGGATTAAAAATTAAATTTGAGGCATTTTATTAACAAACGAGGGGCCTCGACGGCGCAGTGGGTCTGCCCGTCAGTTTGTAATCTCAAGAGGCGTGGGTTCGATTCCCGCTCTTGCCCTGGGTGTAACTTCCCTCTCTGTGCTGTAAATTCTTTCCTTCAAATAAAATCTGTATTGTACTATCTGTGGAGGCAAGGCGCATAGTACGCAGTCCTCATGTGTGTCGAAGTTTATTGACTTCTAGAATAGAATTAGAATAGAAATATTAACGAACGAGGTTTTTTTTCTTTCTTCGATAAAATGTGTTTTGATGTTCTTTGTACTTTTATTTTATTTTTTATTTTTTTTTTCATTTGAAAACGATTGTAAAATTTTTCTACGGAAGAACTATAGCAGTTACATTCTTTAAAAGGTGCGACAAAACTTTATTTACTCGTTTATTTACTTTTTACGTGTCCTGATCATCTGATGAGAGGGGTATATTTTGCTTTTAGAAATCAGCTTTAAGTGTTATAAAGGTATGTTTGACATAATTTTCAGTTTCAGATATTCAAGAGAATATTGATTAGATGCTAGATTGCCGATGTCGATGTACGGGAAAGTAGGCTCGTTTAGTTCTTGACAGAACTTCTTGTTTAGAACTGTTCATTTTTCTGAAGGGGTGATAAAATAGAGGAAAACTGAAAAACGGATTCCCAAATGTGTTAGTGGTTCTAGCATAGCTTGAATACTTTACTCGTTTTAAGAAATTAGCCAAAGAGGTTAAAATATTTTAATTTTGTGATGTCGAGACGGATGTCTTATTGTACAGGATATATTTTAAGAAAGTGGATGGGCCTTGGTTTTACCTCTTCGAATAGTCATTGGTCGAAGACAGCAACGCCTCCAATAGTTCATTTTAATTAAAAATTGGCGAGAGTATGGTTACAATAAAGGACGTAAATCTTGTCCTTTTTACTTTTCCGCCACCAAAAGCAGTAACTGCTGCAAATTATATTCCAATATTAAATAATCACATAGCGAAAATATATTTGGAGCACATTTTCGTAAAGAAATTCAATTGAATCTAAAACTTTTAAGTGTTACTCACCGAAATTTCGCGCGTTATTCTTCGCAATGATAATAAAAACAATAAACATCAGCAGAAATCAATCAGCAAACGATAAATTAAAAATCAAATTCTCTCACTTAAGATATTAACTGCAATTTATATTGTAATAAACTACAGTGCAGTAAAAGAAATGTTGCAGACGATAAATTTAGAATGGTTTGCTATGAATGTTGCCTCTTTTTCGGCCTCATTATTTCGGTCAAAGAATATATTTCATCTTTTACAAAGAACGTCACATCGTCAAAATTTCGCTAAACTCACAAACATGGCACATGTCAATTTTTTCCTTTTCTACCTATTTTAAGGAATGGACTTTTTTTCTTATTTGATTGACAGGTGCCATCTCCTCAAAGTTTTATTATGCATGCCGTGCATCAACTGCAATTTCGTCTCTTAATGTAGGGGGCGTTCAGAGTACTCACCCGAGCTTCCCGAGAAGCTCGGGTTCTTCCCAAAGCGTCTAGAGTCGACATTTGGACAGCCCGAACGTCCCAAATGCTGTCCAGAGTAGACGCCAGAGCCACTCGGGCTAAAGCACAAGCAGCCCAGGAAATTTAGCTCGGCAGATAGGTCACGTGTTTGGGCGTTTAGCAAAGAATGATGCTCATTGGCCGAAATTTATTGCTCTTTCATCTGCTAGTATTTACGAAGAGTGACTAAAACAAAATCTTGAAAATACATACACAATGTCAAAAATACGCACGCTACTTACTGTGGTTAATCTGAAGGGATATATTTCCTCGAGAATCGGTCATTTCAGGAACAAGCCTGTCAGATAAGCAATATCGATGAAATTCTTTACTTACTGGTAGGCCTATTTCATCGTAATTTTTTTCATTTAAAATAACATATTTCTCATTAAATTCGATAAGTTATTTCGATCCCACGCTCAACCATGACGGTAGAGGAACAATAATTGTAGCCAAATTTAAGAATGGTATCATTTTGTGCCAAAATATAGGAGGATTGTTCCTGCATTGACCGGCGCGTTACTCTCTTCTGTTCTGTTCGCCATGTTGTTTCTTCCCGAATGGCACAAGTGATGTCCAGAGCACAATTGCTTAGGATCTGCCAAGAAGTTATTTATGGGTCATTCAATGTCAAGTGTACGAGGCGTCCCCACTCGACCCCCTCCGATTTTGATGAAAATTTTTTTGGATGTACATATAAGACTTTCATGACACCATACCAAAGTATAGCTTTATAGGCCTTATGGTTCAGCCAATAAAAATTATTGAAAAAAGGCCCTTTTTCGTGTCTTGAAAAAATGAACAAATCGTCAAGTTTGTGCTTTTATTGCTTGCGACCTAAAACGATTATCAGGCTCAAATTTGGTGATTCTGATCACTGTTTAGGGTAGAATAGCCTACTTGTGTAACAAAAGCTCCATGCACTATAGATTTTTTGCAATTTGCTGCCAAAGTTGGTAAAAAATCGTATTTTGGTAAATTTTGATCATACGTTATCAGCTTGTATCTGCTGAGAGAATGATTTTCTGAAGCTAATTCTTTCCTCGTTTGTAGCCTGATAGCTCGTCCGAAAGGTGTGTAAGTGGCATCTCGATAGCTCAGATAATTGCTGAATTATGCGAGTTGAAAGTCCAGTTAAATTTCTTTTTTCTCAATTTTGTCTCAATTTCAAAGGGCAATATCTCAAAAGGGTCATCTTGGATTTCAATTTTCTTTACATCATTGGAAAGAACACACTTTTCTTAACTAAAAAACGTTATTTTTATTTTTGAGACAAACCAGTTTCAAGGGATATTGCAGGTCAAAAATGTGTTCCTCATTCAACGTGAAATCAAAGAAAAAAAGACATAAGACCTCAAAAGTTCATGTCAATTTGTTCTATTAAAATTTACAGGAGCTATTGTACTTATGTTCTGATTTAAAAAAACCTTTTTTAGATGCTTTTGAGCTTTATTTTCTGTGTGCGCATCCGTAAAAACTCAAGAAATTTCAAAAAATAAAGTTTCGTTTTTAACAAAAATAATTATCTTCTTATCGCTGCTATAAGAACTTGAGTCTTTTCTTATGCGTTATTTTTAAGCTCTTGAAACAGAATTTCGGATAATATGTCACTTGGCAAGGTTGTAGGTCATTAATGTTTCAAGGTCATAAAAAGCATTTTCCCATTTTTCATCAATTTTGTTTATGGGCAAATTGCAATCACAGGCTGAATATCTAAACACATCCTCGGCAATATAATGAATGGATTTTCAAGTAATACTTATCATATTTTCAATTACTATTGTTATCATTTATTTACACGGTGGAAATATTTCCAATATTCAACTCTATCGAAAACTTTCGTTATCGCATTTTAGAAAAATGGCTCTGCAGTCCTATTATACATATTTTTTATCACGTACACACCATATTAACTGTTTTATTTATTATTTATCTCATTTATTAATTATTTTTATGTTTATTTATTTATTTATTTTTTTGAAAAAGGAAACAATGCTTTTTAATGAATTTAAAATATTAATGACACCTTGCCAAGTGACATATCATCCGAAATTATGTTTCAAGAACTTAAAAATAACACATAGGAAAAGACTCAAGCTCCTATAGCAGCGATAAGAAGATAATTATTTTTGTTAAAAACGAAACTTTATTTTTTACCATTTCTTGAGTTTTCACGGGTGCGCACACAAAAACTAAAGTTCAAAAACATCTAAAAAATGTTTTTTTTATCAGAACATAAGTACAATAGCTCCTGTAAATTTTAATAGAACAAATTGACATCAACTTTTGAGGTCTATGTCTTTTTTTCTTTGATTTCACGTTGAATGACGTACACATTTTTGACCTGCAATATCCCTTGAAACTGGTTTGTCTCAAAATTAAAAATAACGTTTTTCAGTTAAGAAAAGTGTGTTCTTTCCAATGATGTAAAGAAAATTGAAATCCAAGATGACCCTTTTGAGATATTGCCCTTTGAAATTGAGACAAAATTGAGAAAAAAGAAATTTAACTGGAAATTCAACTCGCATAATTCAGCAATTATTTGAGCTATCGAGATGCCACTTGCACACCTTTTGGACGAACTATCAGGCTACAAACGAGGAAAGAATTAGCTTCAGAAAGTCGTTCTCTCAGCAGATACAAGCTGATAACGTATGATCAAAATTTACCAAAATACGATTTTTTACCAACTTTGGCAGCAAATTGCAAAAAATCTATAGTGCATGAAGCTTTTGTTACACAAGTAGGCTATTCTACCCTAAACAATGATCAGAATCACCAAATTTGAGCCTGATAATTGTCTTAGGTCGCGAGCAATAAAAGCACAAACTTGACGATTTGTTCATTTTTTTCAAGACACGAAAAAGAGGCCTTTTTTCAATAATTTTTATTGGCTAAACCATAAGGCCTATAGAGCTATACTTTGGTATGGTTTCATGAAAGTCTAATATGTACATCCAAAAAAATTTTCATCAAAATCGGAGGGGGTCGAGTGGGGATTTTCTCGAAATTTGGAACACTTGATATGGAATGACCCTTATGACGTCACGGCTGAAACGCCCGGGTAGCTCGGGCGAATACTGTGAACGCAGCCATAGATTCACCAGTCCGTTATAGACAATTATCGAGTTGAAGACAGATGTCATTTGAATCAATAAAGCTGAATGTTTCAACAAACTGATAGCTAAAGTGTTTACCTGATAATTTGTGCTGTATTTACGGTTTTTTTTTAATTTCATTTTTTAATAAAATTGAGCCGAAAAAAATGTTATTTATTCAGATTTAATGCCGTTACATTACTAACATAAATAATTAGTGCAATAATACTTACAATAGCGATGTATACGGGCAGTTCCACTTACACGGCACTGCCCACTACAGATCTTTGTAATTAACGTGGCAGGGTTGCGAAGATTACAAAAATTTTAAAGGAAATGCCCTTTTAAGTTATTTCATGCAACGTCTTCAGTGTTATTTACTGACATTTATGGTAACAAAATAGAGCAAAATCGTGGAAATAATTTTGCAGCAAGTATATAAACGGTGTTTCATTGTATTATCCCATATTATGCAATTTCGTAGAATAAAGTTCAACGTGCAGTGCAGGATAAATTGAGCTGAGTCGTTAGCAGTCAATTCTATTTCGGCCTGGCTTTTGATTGGTCATCTAATAATATCCTACAAGATTTAGGTTAAAACAAGGTTTGGTGAGGTCTCACCGGTTGCGTAAACAGATTAAGGGATTAGTAACAGCTGTTGTGTGGAGGATAACCATATAATTCTAACTTGAATATTCTTTTAATACACGCAGTGATTTTTATTTCTCACACTGTTTTTAATTCATGATGATCAAAATGCACATACACAACCAAAAGTATTATGATATTTACGAAAACTTATACATTCAAACCTGTCTATCTCGAGTTTTACGGGACAGAAGAAAAATTCGAGTTATGAAGGTTTTGAAATACAGAGGTTGCGGTAAAATTTATAAGAATAAGCAATTGGAAGAAAGTAAAATACTTAATAGATTGTTATGCATTGATATTGTTGAATATTTTACTGTACGACATGTTGCGAGTCCACATTTTAATAATTGTGATGACTATATCGGTAGCAAGTTAATGCCCATGTGGCATAATTGTATTCAGCTTTCTGTGAGAAATTTTCTAGAACCAATTTCTTTCTGCAACACTAGAATATTCTACAATAATAAATATGCAATCCTTTTACAGTTACAAAAACAATAAAATAACATTAATACTACAGATTCAAAGTTTTTTTTTTTTTGGTGGCTGTTTTATATTATTTTTTTTCTCGCCTTTTTTTTTTCTTCCCAATCACAAAAATTTTGCTGCACATTGTCTCCCTGATTCTGCAACACTGTCGCTGCGTCGGCAGCTTTCTGCCACAGGGGCTAATGCATATCTTTAAGTACGAACATTAGGGTGGGGAGAAAAATAAAAAGTTTTTTCAGATCAACTCCTAATAGTTGCCAAAAGTTGTCTTTGGTGATAGTTAGCTTTTGTGCAAAATTTGAGAAAAATTGGTTTATATCTTCAGGGGACTCTGCGATCGCAAAGTTTTATCATAGCTTTTATCGGGATTTTATGGTTAAAATATGAAAAACAATGCCGTTAACTAATCTTATTGCATTTTTTTTTACTCCTAAGATATATTCAAGCATTCAAAGCACACGAAAAACCTCACAAAAAATTAATTTATATGATATATTTATATTTCAAGCATTTAAAAAGAAACAAAAACGTGAAAAAAAGTAATTTTTTTTAGAAATATAAATATATAGCATATAAAATAATGTTTGTGAGTCATTTCATATGCTTTTAATGCATGAAAACATCTTTTGTGTAAAAAAACGCAAAGAGACTAGCTAAAGGCATTCTTGTTGATATTTTAACCATAAAATCCATAACAAAGCTATGGTAAAACTATGCGATCGCAGCGCCCCCTGAAGATATTAACCGATTTTTCCCAAATTTTGCACAAAAGCTAACTATCACCAAAGACAACTTTTGGCAACTATTAGAAGTTGATCTGAAAAACTTTTTATTTTTCGCCCCACCCTAACGAATATAGTCTTTTAATGGTTGTGCAAAAGATGATTTTTGTCTCCAAGTTATACCATTAAGGTGGCTGAAGATGAAATTCAAAATTGAGAGTCATTAAAATTCGAGATATCAAGGTTTTTGGGGAAAATCATTCGAGATAAACATGGGAAAAAATATTAAATTTATGCCGTAAAGCAGAGAAATTGAAAAATTTCGACATAGAGAGGTTCTTGAGATAAGCAGATTTGAGATAAACAGATTCGACTGTATTTAAAAGACTTTTTCGAGAGATAAGACGCCAGTGGCTCTATAGTTTTGTCACATAAAAGGCATGATTCAGTTGCCATTTATCGGTTAATGTCGATAGTTATCAGATTTCACAATTGCACAGTAACATAAATAAATACTTAAATTACATAAACAAATAAACAATATGGATGAAATAGAGTTCAATTCGTAGGTATTTTAGACACGAAATATGATGAAGTAATTAAAACCTGATCAGTTTATCTGAAAGGGAATTTCAAAGCAGTACACACACACACACACACACACACACACACACACACACACACACACACACACACACACACACACACACACACACACACACACACACACACACACACACACACACACACACACACACACACACACACACACACACACACGCACACGCAAACGCACACACACACACACACACACACACGCACACACAGACACACACGCGCACACACGCACACACGCACACACGCACGCACACACACGCACACACACACACACACACACGCACACACACACGTACACGCAAACGCAAACGCACACTCACACGCGCACACTCACACGCGCACACACACACACGCACACACACACACACACACACACACACACACACACGCACGCACGCACACACGCACACACACACACGCGCACACGCGCACACACGCACACACGCACGCACACACACACACACGCACGCACACACACACACACACACACACACGCACGCATTATGCATGTTTATGTGTGCTAGTGTATTTGCGTATGGAACATCTATATAATATCTGCTTATTGTTAATACCTTGAAGAATATTATTGACCTAACAAAGTAGTTAAAATGAAGGACTTAAATTGTGTTGCTTTATTTTGAGCAATGAAATAAAGAAGCTTGTTTCAGTTTTTTGTCTTTTCATATAATGAACTGTTTTTGTATTTAAAATTATGTTTGCGTAATATTCTTTTTAAAATTAAATAATTACTTTTTCTTACTAACTCCTGTTCTGGCTTTTGTACTGAATAATAACTCACTCAATTAAATCAAGTAGAGCTCTTGAAATCTAAGAATCTGTTCTGACAAAAGATACAAAAGAAGAAGCGAAACGGAAAAGTTTATTTTACGCTTCCTTTCCTTGCAAGAATGAATAAAAATTGTTTATTTTGTAAATGTTTGAAAATGTCTGTACTGAAAGAATGCAAATTTTAGAATTAAAATTACCTGAAAATATGCTGAAAAGACTTAGAAACGGTTTGATGTTTGTCTGAACATTTATTATTTCTGAGAAAAAGACTAATAACTCCTATTTAGCCTTAATGATTAAAAATCCTTGATAATAAAAAAGAAAAAAATAAATAAAATAACATAAAATAGATTTTCAAAAAAGCGCTTTGAAGAAGATGGTAAAACTAAATATTTATTAAAATGTAATTACTTACTATTGACGGAAAACAATAATTTTTACCACTTCTCCAGGATAGAAAAGAATACTGACAATAATAAAAGGGAAGACTAAGAAGACATGCATAGATGACACATGAGGGTGAACATTGTTTATTGATTATTTTCTACCTCGTTACTTATACTTATCATAGTAACAGGTTTAGATTTGCATTCTTTTGGTTACTCGTCTCTACGCATGAGAATTATCATAGGTAATCCTTAGCTTGAGTAAATGCTGAAGGTTGTTTTGCCAGCTTAAGTGGAGGGTGAAATATATATTTTTGATGTTGAAAATCTTCTCTTAAATTTTTGTTATTATCCCTCAACTTTTTGAGATCTGCTGACCCCAGTGTACTGATGTTTAACTGCTGTAGAGTATTGTTAGTGTTACTAATTAAACTTGGGGTTTCCGTGGCTCTAATGAAGAAGAAGCTTTGCTTTGGATAACGGAGATAGTGGGTTCGATTATCACAAGAGCATTGAGAGGTTCCTTCCTTTGTGCTGTCAATTTTTCTGAAATTTTTCGTTCATTTCCAGAACCGAAGACTAACCTCAGACTAAGGGGGCTTTTCCACTTACCGACACGGCAGCGATAAATCGTAGGCGATTGTCGTTATCCGACATTGGCGCACGCAAAATGCATTAAAATATGCTATGAGCTTTTCCACTTCCCGATTCGAGGACGATTGTGTCGTCTCAATTCGAACGATATCGTTTGTCGTCCCATTCGTGTCGGATGGCATCCGTCTCGCCTTCAAAATCGGGACGACATTCATTCATCTGTTAACTTTCTTCGAAGGAGCATCACATAGAAATAGCATTTAAATTTAACATCGCTGCATTAATAAAATATAAGCTTAAATTTGCAGACGATAAATAAAGAATGTAGCAATAAACTAATTTTAATCATTTTACTTAATATTTTGTTTCACTACTGCTGTTCAGACGATCTTTATTGCTAAAGAAAAGCTCAGATTTTCATTCTGATAGTATGCGTTTCGTTCTTAGTAACAAGGTGGGAATGTATTAAAGTTGTAAGTATTATGCACCCAATATCTTCTCTTTATCTGTTTTCTTTTTTGCGGAAGTAAAGTAAATCTACCAATCGTAGTCTATTAAATTGAGGAGCTGTAATAATAATGTACATGCGAGCACACCCGGTGCTTCGAAATGAGCTGCGGTAGAAATGTGGCCCGTTCGGAGAAACGATATCGGTTGAGTGGAAAAACGGCGCTGTTGACGACACGACGCGGTACTTATTGTTGCAGTATTATCGTCCGACTTTCGTCGTTGTCGTGTCGTCAAGTGGAAAAGCCCCCTAACGTAAGTCCATTTCCGTAACTTTTCGGTAGAGGACGAAAACGTTTGTCGGATACATGCAAAGAATGAGACTCGCGCTCTTTTAATGCTGCTAAATAACAGTGAAGGAATTTCTCATAGAGAATAACGTTCTCATGAGTCGATGCAGAATGTGATTCTTCTTACAACGCAGTAACAAAGTGAAAATCGAGATTTTTGGACTTGTGTCGTTCTGGTTCTGAGGTACAGAAATTTAGCGGTATTATGCTATAAAATCAACAGTATAATACTGGCAGCATAGGTTTTAGTTTAAAACTGTAAAATGTACGGTAATAAACTGTAAAATTAGCAATTTTGCAGTTTATTACTGTAAAATAATTAGCAATTTTACAGTTCAGTACTGTAAAAGTAGAAAATTTAGTTTATTACTGTACGATTAGCAATTTTTACAGTTTATTACTATATAATTAGCTGTATTATACTGCAAAAATATCATCCATGTGTATGCACATAACTGAATGAACTTACAGAGCAGTTATGTGGTGATCAGTATATATTTACTACACATAAACAGTAACGACTCTGTGTGATGAATACATTTTTAAAGTTTTTCCCCTTTTCCTAAGTAAATGTTACATAATAAAAAAAATGTCTTTCCGCATCTGAAGATTTAAAATTAGGAATATTCTTTGTTCATAACTGCAACTTATTTATTTTCAAATTCTGCATGAACCAACAAAAGTAGTCAATTTCTGAAATCTTAACTCAGCAAAATTTCTTCTTGAACAAAAGGAGGCGGTAAGAAGCTCTGAGACATTAAGGCGTTGCTGATTTTGCAAATCATTTTGCTTTCCTGTTGGTGTAATCCTCTTCAATGAAAAGATCTAATGGTGCTAATATTGAGTAAGTATTGTACAATAAGTGGTATGTAACTAGTGAATTTTAGAATTTTATGTTTGTTTTCTTTATGAATATTTTAAGGGTTTTTTTAAGGAAATTGTTTCAAGTTTAGATTTTTTTAACCTCGTGAGAAGCAAATTTACATAAATAGTCATTTAGGACGTTTGTACACGAGTGAAAATTTTTTGAGCTAGTAAATTGCTTTTGATAAAAATCTAAAAGTGTTCAAATCGTATCCGTCCAATAGTTCTTTTTTAAGCCTGAAAACATAATTAATATTCATTGTGTTAGTTGGACTAATTTTACTGTATGCAATATTTTAGCCTCTTTAAATGAAATCATTTTTTATTTGAATTTCCATCAATTAATGATAATTTACAGATTCATTTTGCGTAGAAGCATCGCTAAAGCATTTCTATAAATAAAAATTTTAAAAGCTAATTATTTTATTGAGTAGTAATGTAATTTCATAATTATGATTTTTAATATAAGAGAAATTATGTGGTTGTTGTTTGCAGCCCCTCTTTCACATTCTGCGAGAGAATTATCAAAAATAAATTCTTTTTTCGAAAAATCTTTTCTTTATTTTCGCATATTTTTATCTTGTAACATTTTTCGATTTTAGCTAATTCTTTTTTTTTTAACTTTAGTTTTCAAAGTGAAAAAAAAGTCTCATGCTTTATGAAACTAGAAAGCACTTCAAGGTTTTGATTAAACTAACGAGAGAGAGAGAGCCCAAGTAGCATCAACTCATCGGATTTTGCTCGGCCGATCAACAAACTCCTCGTAAACTGATCCTGTAACGCACGATGACATCGTTCCGATCAGTATCCGAGCACGGTTTTCGATGAGCTACTTTTCATCGGAAAGCGATATCCTTTCGATCAACTTTCCCGATGAAAATAAGCCGAGCTCTGTTTCATCGGAAAACGATATCTTTTCGATCAAGTTTCCCGATGAAATTCCTCGGCACGGGACTGTTCTGCTCGTAAATTGCTCCAAATCTCGTCTCTCTCATTGCTCCAAATCTCCCGTATTCTCATCGGATTTTGCTGCTCGGATTCTGCTCGGCCGATGAGACATATTGGATCATCGGCCGATGAGAATTTCATCGGGTTTCGATGAATGGCCGATCATCGGCCGATGAGATGATGCTGCTAGGGAGTATGCTTGAAATTTAATTGAAAACACTTTTAATCTGATACTGGAACTTACAAGGATTTTTTAATTACTTCTTTATCAACAAATTAGTTGAAAATCCAACCATTTGGATTAAAAAAATCACTACCTAGATCCTTTTGTCCAAAATTAAATGTCAATAGAAATACAGTTTTTGTATCTAAATTTAAAAAAGATCTTAGAAAATAATTTGTTCTTGCATGTATAAATGTTTCGGGAAATTCAATTTAAAGAATTCAAATTTTCGGGTTGCTAAAACTACTTTTCACGGCAGGGAGAAACCAGCTGTAATGCAGCTTGTAGCAATTCTGGAAACGTTTTTGCAGAGATTCTTGATTACCACAGGAAGCCAGTGAAAACCTACTCTGCAAAAAATGAACTGTTGTTTTTACAGTATAATATTGGCAGCCAAGGATCCAATTTGAAACTAAAATGCACAGTAATAAACTGTAAAACTAGTAATTTTGCAGTTAATAACTGTAAAGTTAGCAATTTCACGTTTATTGCCGTAAAATTTAGCTGTGTTGTATTGCAAAAACAACAGTATAATTCTGGCAGCAGAGGTTCCAGTTTCAAACTGCAAAATGCACGATAATAAACTGTTAAATTAGTAACTCTACTGTTTATTACTGTGAAAATAGCAATTTTACAGTTTAGTACTGTAAAAGTAGAAATTTTGCAGTTTATTACTGTAAAATTAGCAATTCTTACAGTTCATTATTATAAAATAAGCTGTATTATACTGTGAAAACCATTCATTTTTAACAGTGTATTAAATCTCGGAACGTTGCAAGGAAATAATTTGCCAGGTTTCGAAATTTTAATAAAATGGGAATAGAGCACAAGCTATTGTTTATTAGTGTAATAAATGAAGAGATGACACAGAAACTGGGAATGAATTTGAATTATTTACTGCGTAAATGAAAATACTTATAGTTTGGTTAAAGTAAACAGGGAAAAGAAACTAAAGTAAAACTGACTTTATCAATAAGATTTTTACTTTCAAAGCCTTCAAATAACCAATGTTAATACAAAAACTGGTTTTTAAGGCTTTAATTCCGTATCCTTCGAAACCATAAGCTTCACAAAAATATTTTGCTTACATAATTTATTTGGATTAATTTTCTTGAATATGATTTTAAAGCAGATATATCTCAGTATGTATTGATTTTCTTCAGTATAGACTCTTATAAAATGCTGCAGAGTTTTCTCGTATACGTATTATTCATAAATATTAAGTAAAGAACTAAAGTCATGTTCTACTCGTATAGCTAACACACGAAATCCTTCTTTTATTTAGTCCCATTATTTGAAGTTCCAACAGTAACTTCTTAAAGCCTATTTAAGTGATGATAACACAATTCAGATAAATTTAGCTGATATTGAGACAACTCGCTTAATGTTTACTGCATTTTGAAGATTTAAAATCTTACTTAAATGCTTAATGGGAAAGCAAGTCATTAAGGGTCTTAAAGTTCAAAAATTGTTTCTCTTTTCTTTAAATTTGAAATCATACTACAATCTTAAGTTATTTCAATGCCGTCTCAAACAGATTCTCAAGCATAGATAGCCTTAAGATAACTTTCACTCTACAAATATTCTGAAATAATTAGTTTGGTAGTCAGAAGGAAGTTTTATTTCTAACAGCGTAGGAAACAGAACGCTTGTCACATTTAACTGAAGTAAAGTGATCACAATTTACTCGAAACGTGAAAGCTAAGTAGATGACCTAATGAATAGAAAAGACAAAATTATATTAGGAAGGCGAGTGCTGAAAGTGTCCTTTGATGCTTTCGTTGTCTTTAGTTTATAAGAGGGTATCTATTGATAATTAAAAAGCCCTGGTTGAAGTACAGAGCAGGACAAAACTTTTGCTTCTACTTTTTTTCCCTTTGCATTATCTTTTCCGTATTACTTTTAAAAAAGATGATTAAACTACTGAAATTTTTAAATTCCAAGAAAAATTGAAAACGATTTACTATTTGCAATGAGAAGTAGTTAAAAACAGCAAATAATAATAGTAGTAATGATATAAATAATATAATAATAATAATAATAATAATAGTAATGAAAATAATGATATTAATAATTGAATTATTAATAAAAATAATAATAATAATTACTATTATTATTTTTTTTATTATTACTATTATAATGATAATAAAAGTACGGATAAACAAACTAAATCATAAAAACCGATACCGTTATTATTGAGTATGCATACATTTTTATTGCCTTAAAACGATGAATTTAATAAAAGAAATACAGTTAATTTTATCAATATCAAAAGACTATGTACAGTAACTGAAAGGAAGCAAAAAGTTTCCCTTTTATGCCGAAGTTAGGAATTAATTAAGAATTAATTAAGAAAATTTTGTTTTTGTTGTATAGGCATTTTTTTTTCCTTTTACCCCCCCCCCCTCTTTGTATGTTACCATACAAACATGTCTCAGCATATTTCAATGCCTTTATTTTACATGGGGTTAACATGGTATTAAAGGGTTTTGCTAAGAATAGTACAAACTGGTTTTTAGTGTGAACATATTCATTTCAATGTCTTTTTCCCCCTAAAAATTTCGAAAAATTTTTTCGTAACTTTTACGACATTTTAGACAAGAGCTGTAACTACATTTTTTCGCTATTTCAGTTATCGCAGCTTAATATAACTATACATATATTTTCTATCATTTCATAATTTCATTTTATTCTGCACTCTTATGCTACCCGCTCGTAACAGAGTTTAATTTCAATTATCGCATTACTGGTACTTTGTTCTAAAGATGCACCGATTAATCGGTAGTTCCGTAAAATGGGGTTAATCGGAACACTTTTCAGCTTTGATTGTAAAAAAAGCAGTTAAAAGATTTTTTTTTATTTTATTTTTTGGATAAAAACTTCGGTCTTGCTTTACTTTTGATATTCCAAGCAAAGACAAAAGATTTTGAACAATTACTATTAAAATATATAGCAAATTATGGGTGTTCCGAATCACCCCGCTGATAGGGGTCAATCGGAACACTTGTTAAAATTTTTATTTTTTTCAATTTAATCTGTAATAGGTCTCACAAACATGAGTAATATTGATGGGGGAGAATACGAACAGATAATTACTGTCAAATAAATGTATAATTTCAGTACCAGTAAACGTTTATAATTTGTAAAAATTCAAAATAATTTTGAACTTATGAAAAATGAAAAGTAATTTTAAGAAATACTTTTGAATTGAAATACAAAGATTTAACATGAATGGAAGTCACTCATGTCGTCCACAAATATGTACTTGTCCTTAAAACTAGCAATTGTGACTTGGCTTAAGTTTTTTCATAACATCTCCTGGGATGAACTCTACCTTTTCTTTAGTTTTTTGAAATTTCTGGGTTTCGGGGATTGTCCTGAAAGATTTTTTCGCTTATTCATCACTGTCTGTGTGCTGGACGTTTACTACATAAAGTCTATGTGACTTTCCCCCTTTTATTTTAAGTAAAAAGAAGTCTCCTGGAGAAAAAATCTTTTGAAATCTGCAACTTTTGTCATTCTAAGATCTAGTTGTTCACGAGAAGGGATAAACAGTAATAAATCCTTGTCCTTGTCTTGATTAGAAGAATTAGGGTTAGAATCTTGAGTGTTCAAACAGTTTGCTTCAAATAAGTTTGAATTGTAACAACAGAACTAAGTGTTCCAATTCACCCCGCAAATTTTTTTCCTATGGCATTTTTCCGAATTCTTCACTTTTATGACACAATTTATAAAAAATTTAAATTCTAATGTAGTATTCTGTTGTTCAGATACATGTATAATTGAAACATACCACTCATAGTTTTTAAATATAAGAAGGTTTGTTCTTGCATATGAAGTTTTGCAGTCTATGAAAATGTGATGTTTTCTAGCATTCAACGTGCAGCCCTCTTTAGAAGCCAGTAGCGTTGCCAGATTGACAAAAGTAATTTTTTCCTACTTCCTATGATCTTACCTTTCTAAAAAAAAAATTCATGGCGAAAAATACTCAATAGTATATTTATGAAGAATTTCTTTGTACGGTCGGGAAGTTTTGTTCCGATTGACCCCGCTGTTCCTATACACCCCATTTTACGGTACTGATTAATTGGCAATAATCAGCCGCTTTGTAATTATTAATAAATGACAAAATTTTACCAATTAATCGGCGGATTTTTTTTTAGTATTCTTTTTTAAAGTACATCTTCACCAAGAAGCCGTTATGAATAATTTTATTAACAGTAAACAAATGTAATTTTCTGCAAGCCTCACAATAACATGTAGTATAAAAGTGTACAGAGCAAAAACAAATCTAATAGTTAATGCAGTGCGTAATACTGAGATACATTAGATAATTTAGAAACTAGGATGAACAAATTTATAAACATGAAATACATAATTTTCTGCAAACATTAGTATAACATGTAGTAAGAAAGCGTAGTGAGTAAAAGCAAAACAAATAATTGTAAGAATGAGGCAAAAAATTCATTCTCACAGTTGATATAAATTTATCGTTCAATT
This sequence comes from Uloborus plumipes, assembly GCA_038373865.1. Classification (NCBI taxonomy): domain Eukaryota; kingdom Metazoa; phylum Arthropoda; class Arachnida; order Araneae; family Uloboridae; genus Uloborus; species Uloborus plumipes. The sequence continues at coordinate 60,561 of JAXGGA010002453.1, read as the reverse complement.
AAGTTTCCTATTTTGACTGCATAAAAAAAATGTTGCAACATTTTTCGTGCTTCGATACTTTTGAATATTTGCTCTAATTTTCACAAAAAATAAATTTTTTAAAATTAAATGTCCACTAAATATTTGAAAAATAAATTAAAAACACTCTGAAGTTTTTTTTAAAAGAAATAGTATATATTTCGAAATTATTTTGGAAAAATTAAGAAAGTGGAAAAAAATAAACCTTCTCTCAGAAATATATTAGTAGCTATTTTTGAAATCGGAACTGTAAAAGAAAGAAAAAAAAAGTGATCGTGAACTTGGTAGAATTAAAAATAATAATCCTAATCATTAATCGGCTCTGCCTATTATCAGCAGTCGATGTATCGGTAATTGGCTAATTTGCTTATCGGTGCATTCCTAAATGATTCCTTCTCATTTTTAATCGTAATTTTATTGAAGTAAAGCTGTGCATTATTTTACTTTTTTTGAGGAAAGAAGGGGGAAAAAAACCATAAACTATTCCTTAAAACATTTTTTGTGTATTTCCACGTACCCCTTTTTTTGGCAACGCGATTGTTTCCTTAGAAAAATGGGAACATTTTTCTTTGCTATTTACATTAGTTTTTACTGAAAGGTTAAACTGAGTTTTTGTTTAAGGTTTATTTGCCTTTTTTTGTCTGGTTTTGGCGTGCTACTATTTAAATATTTGAACATTGTTTTCAATTATTCTAACACTTTAATGTAATACTTAGGGCCATTTTCAAAATGAAATAAATAAAACTCATGAACCTTTTTGGTTTTTTTTATATTTAAGGAATACGTTTACTTGAGACTACATTAGACATCGCTTTCTTCAATATTTTTATCCCAAAGCATCCATCGATACATATAGCTGAACCAACTGTTTGCTAGTTTTGAACTTTGTTACAATAATATACCTGTAGATTGAAAAATGCATGCAGCAAATTGCATAAAACTTTTCCTGTACTGTATGTACATATGATGCGAAACAATTGGTCACCGAAGACAGCTACTTTTAAATTTTTCTCCCTCGTGTAACAGAGGTTGGAACCATTGATACATTGTTTTCTTGTAAAAAATGCTGTGTAACCTTACTCCACTGTGGCATACTGTGGCAGCTTCTGTTGAGTAACTTAACCGATAAATCTGGTGTAAAGTAACAGATCACTTGTGGAAAGTTATTCCATGATAATGTAACCATAGCGTAACGTTTCATCAATTTCTGTGTGCAAGGTTACTCCAGAATTCTCTGATAGAAGAAAGAAGAAAAAACAGGATTCATCGGGCTGGAAGATAACTTTTAACTATTCGTTTGTTTAATGTTGGTCAGGTTCATGTTTTCTCACTACCAATTAATTTTACATAAATTCGCAAGTTATTTTAAAGCCATACGATAGGATCGAACTCCGAACTTACCACGTACAGAGCAAAGCAAGAGCACTTCGCTGGATAAGGTATGTATTGATTTCGTTTGCACGACTTAGGAGTTCTGTACCGATGCTTGTCTTATCGTATGAGCTTTGAAATTATTCTCCAGTAATTTTAACACGTGGTGAAACTTTACTCCGGCTGCGTGAAACTTTTCTTCAAACAATGAGTTTTCTTAAAACTGGAACAGCTTACTTCAAAAATAGTACACCCATTAACAATGGTAACCTTACACAATTATTTAAATACGCTTTTATAAGTTTCACTTGTGGGTTTGTATGTAACTCTGAATAAAAGATCAAATTCACGTTCTTTACAAACATAAAAGTAATATAGTTAACACTATTATTAATACTAAAGGCTAAACTATATTATATATAGTATATGTTAATGTATTTATAAAAGCATCTTAAAGCGTATTTAGTTTTTTAAAATAATATAAAGATTATTATAGTGTTATATTGCTCGCTTTTTCTTTAAACTTTTCTCTATACATGACAGTTTAAAGCTGTTGTGTTAGAACAAAAGGTTTTTAACTATTTTCCGCTCTAGTTATAAATGGCTTAAAGCAGTAAGTTCTAAATTTAGTTCTCGTTGTATGGTACATGCCTTATATCCTGATATCACGACATCTTGTGGAAGAGTACATTACAAGGACGTTAATTCTAGTCACAGCGGTCAGTCACAACGTAATAATACTCTGAAGTCTCACTGGAGTCAAGCAGTGTGATATTTGTGAAAGGGTTCGCGTGACTTCACTGTGATGTAAATGTAACAATAAATTTGTGACCAGTCACAAAGTGAAGACGACGCAACAACTTCAGGCTTTGACGCTTCGAACGGACTGATTTCCCCTGTTGCATCAGCTTATAAAAATCAGAAGAAAACTTGAAAGTAACGCGTGATTGTTAAGTGTTTTGGTCATAAGACTTTCGCGCAAGCAGGGTACCATTACAGGCACTGTGTGATTAGGGTCAAAAATAACCATCCCCTTTCTTGAATCATTTTATGGTTATTTTCTGCCGTGACCTTATATTTCAACAATTATTTACTCATTTTGAATATAGAACTTGCAAAATTGCTAGTTTTACAGTTTATTACTGTGCATTTTACAGTTTTAAATTGGATCCTCGGCTGCCCGAATTATACTGCAAGAACAACAATTCCTTTTTTTCCATTAATCTGTGATTGTTAAAGTATATTTTTTTTGCGCCGTCTTCGATTTTCTTAAACATGGCTTACATCTCTATTTAATCAGCTCCACAGTAAATTTATAAAGAAGCTTTATAACCCATGGCGTATTTGAAAGCAAGTGCAACGAATAAAAGAAGGAATCACTCTTGAATTGAAAAACATAAGCGGACGATTGAATGAAATTTCAAAGGCGAAATGTGTTGAAAAGACTGACGCTTCTGGCTTTGATGTTGGAAGCTCTAGAATTTTCCCTTTTGGTGTAAATTGAAGCTAAGGTTATATGAGTCATCGGAAGTTGTCGGGAGGTATGTTAAAATAGCTCTTTTTTGATAGGAGTATTAAGGTAGCTCTAATAATAACGTATGTTTCAGCGTATGAAAATAATTTGAAAAGCTTTAATTGTAATATCTTCATGCTGTACGATTATATTAATTCTTTTCATAAATAGAATATGCTATTGTCCATTTGGATACTTTTATTGTGATCGCACACATATTGGTATTTTAATAACATTAAAATCCTGCTGTGCTTTTACTCATATTTAGTTTTCACGTGGGGTGTAATGCAGTGGGCCTCTTCTGTTAACACTGAATCCACTACAGCTGCAGAACATATCTTTTTACATTTTGCCTTTGGCATTTTATGTTTTTACATGTTAACTGTTTACATTTTACCTTTTACTGTTTTACATGTTAACTTTTTACATTTTACCTTTTACTTTTTTACATGTTAGCTTTTTACATTTTACCTTTTACTTTTTTACATTATATCTTGTAACCGTTTACCTTAATGTATTTTTTACTCTTTACTTATGATGCATCTTTATGAATGGGGATGTGTTGAGTGGGCATACACACTCGAGTCAATGAACTTTGTTCAAGAGCTTCTGCTAGGAAAAAAAAAAGTTTTCCCGTAATAATACTTGTAAGTGTAAGGTAACACTAAAACAACACCAAAAGTGTATTTGGATCAAAAAGATAATTCCGGAGTATTTTGTCCCGCTTAAATTACAGGGCGAGAAATACCCCTAATGAGCTCCTAACAGATCCACTCATTTTTGCTTCTACCCATGCTCATGCTGCTGGGAATAATGAAATGGGAATAATGAATGCTGCTCTACGAAAGGTATGAATAAAGATTTTTTTTAAAAAACTTATAATAGCTACAGTAAAATAAAAAAAAGCTCTTAAAAACAATTTTCTGTTTTTTAATTCACTAACCGACAAGTTTGCTGCAAGTAAATAGTTTTTGAGATATAAGACAAAAACTGAAAAAACACATCTAAAATCCCAGATGGCGCTGCGAGCCTTCTTCCTACCACCGGGTACTTTTATTATGTTTATATAAATCCCTGAATCGTCGTCTCTAAAAGAGACGGCATTTGGGGCTTTATGTTTATTAAGAGCCCATCATACATGCCCGTCATTTCGAATTTTTCCAGGAGGTAGCAAAGGGTGTATACACAATGTAAATTCACTAAAAAACGTCAAAAACCACGCCTACTTACATGTAAATACATTGATTTCCCAAAGACAGGGGGGAGGGGGCAATTGACCCCCCTGAACTCGGAAACGACGGGCCTGCCATCATATATTACGTATGTGCCAGTTTTCAAAACAATGTTTTTTTTTTCAAACCGTCCATTGACTAGACTATGTAGGATTTTGCGTCTCAAAGAAAGATGAATTTCAGTAGAGACACCGTTTTTTTTATTTCTGTGAATAATGTAATTAACTTGAAAATTTTCAAGAATAACTGTCGTCGTTCTACATCAATACTTGAAGACTACTCATCTTTTCTTCAAAGTAAATGAAAATTATGTTTTAAATTGGAATCATAAATTATATCTGCAATTTAAAAGACATCTTTTGTACATACTTTTGAGAAATTGAAGAATACATAGGTAAAACTGAAATTTACATTTTTTATCAAAAGTTTACACGAGTTCAAAAGGCAAACTATTATATAGAAATAAGATCAAACGAATAAAATATTGAATTGAAATTTTTAATTTTTCTCTTCATCAAGACGTGTGTGATTCATTTCAGTTGACTTTGTCACTAAATTCACTTCAGAAGAGAATCTTTTGATGAGCACTCTGCAGTAAAAATAAACTTTGGTGCGTAAAGAAAAAACATTTAACAGACAAATTAAACGAAAGAGCGAAATAAGCGAATACCGGGAGAACAAAGACTTTTCTTAGAGTGTTTATTTTACCTTGCAGCGGAACTTATGTCAGTGTTTAGTATGTCTTGGTAATGGAAAATTTTTATTTTAGGGTAATTTGAGTGTACTTTTAAGTAATTAATGATGAAGTATATTTTGGAACAGGGATTTCTTTTCAGTTACGTTGAACGACCGAATGAGTTTTATGTTTGTTCGATAAGACTGTCTGATTATTATATGAATTGACTAGTGCCTGCTTATATGAAGTCAGTTTAATAAAATTCATTTTTCCAACTGATAATAAGCACCATTAATTTCTGATGACTTAGAAAGATATTTTGGATTACATAATGCTGTTATATTTTGACGGACATGATTTTAAAAATAAAACTGAAACATAATTTTGAAGAAAGTATCAAAATATTTAAAAAAAGTAAAACATTTAAAAAACGGTATCTTGCTGTGTGGTTTAATTTTAATAATGTCTTTCTTATTACATAAAGATAGTAAACTCATTGTTTTTTTTATTTATGAGAACTATGAAAAACAAAAGGATTCATAAAATACCTCAGGTTATTTAATTAAGGAAATATTTTTAGGTCTTGTATCAAACACACAAGTCACGATTACAACAGAAAATGTGCTCTGTAACTTCCAATCTTCGAAAGCTGTCTAATAAAGAATTATTACAAATTAATAAAATGTAATTACGTGAATCAATGCTTCAAATGTATATGGCATATTTGAAATTATATCACGAAAAATGTTACATGCAATCTACGTGTTATATGTTTTTTCCATGTCTTCTAAGACCTGCTGAAAGCCAGTTTAGTACAGATTCGTCAAAACCGCCCTCGAAGCTTCTTCCATCACTGCCTCTGAAGGTGAGAAATGTTTTTTTTTCTTTTTTAAGCCATAAGAAATTTGTTAGGGGCAAAATCAAAGCTTAATGGAAGATGTGATATGACAAAAAAAAACCTCCGCTACGTCATCCATACAGTCTTGCTTTAAACAAAACATAATCTGAATCAAATGAAGTCGTTATCCTCGACCGTGTATACTGTGTTTTTTTGTTATGTAAAATCCTCTTAAATTTTTATAACTTACTATCAAAGAATGAAAATCATTGAAGAAACCTTGAAAAGTTTATATTATTTAGCGTCAATCAAAAAATTAACATCCACTAAATATTTATCTTGAAATGCCTGTATCACTGAATGAGGAACCTGCATTCGCCTTTGAAAAATTCTGTTAAATGAAAATTTAGGTCACTTTATCACGAAACGTTCTAAATTTAGTTCAATTGGGTTTTAAGTTATTTTGAAATTGGTATTTAAATCGACCAATTAGCTTCGATGCATAAACGTCGCTATTTTCCCTATATCCGCTGATGACGTCTAGATTCACTTTTATCTCCTTCTGATGCTGAGACGCACGTACGCGCCTAGTAGAACGTTGTTAGTATTCTCAAGATGGCTCCAAGCACGAACTAAAAGCACTATAATAAACCTCGTTGCAGATGCTCAGCATGTAATGCACAAAATAAAATATTTTATAGTGCAGCAAAAAGAGAAGACGAAATGTTCCACAGCGATCAACGCGATGGAAAGAAAGAGAGAGGAAACTGCAAACTTACTGCAACTTCTCCATTGTTCTATTTGCAGATGTCATTTTATAGTAATTTACTTAATTGTTTATTAGTTGCATAAGATTACTTTGCTTTTTATGTAATGAAGATAGGGGGGAGGAGGTCGTATTTTTAACTTCTTTTTATATAAAATAGCGTGTTAGTTTTGTTTTTAAAATTACAATTTATCCATAAAATTTGAACTTTTGTGATTGGTAAAAACAGGTTTCGCTTTGAAAAACAATTTTTAACACCAAAAACTACTGAGTACAAAATCTTATCATTTCTGCATCTTCCCCACTCGTTGGGAAGATACCGTAAGTCAAATTGAGATAGGGAGAAGATGCCATACATACACGATGTTTTGCTGCATACAATGTATTCCATCAAACCACATTTTCCCGACATTTCGGTGATGGTTTCTAATTCTATGCTTTGAGTAGGATCATTGTTTTTTCTATGGCATACCAAAAAGATACGGCATCTGCCTCAAACGAAAATGCGGCGTCTTAGCCAAAGGCATTTAAAATTATTACTTCCTTTTACGTAGAAAAGGAAGTATTGTTTCGGGTACTCATCAGAGCGGGAAAAATGAAAAAAAAAAAACCCACTATAAAAACATCCGTTAAACCTGCGGTAAATAACAACCAATTTATGTATACTCTTAAGGTGCATGCTCCTTTCTTTTAACTGACTGGCTATATGTCTTTTTTGCTGCTTGTGGGTGAAACAGATGATACATCATGTACCCCGATTCGGTGTCTTCCCCCAGTCTACCCTAATCTTTCTCTGAATAAAGCCTTTATTATATTGAATTAAAATGTTAACGGAAGAACTTTAGATCACTCTTTTTTTCTCATTCTTAAGATTGAAATGTTTTTTAAATTAGAGGATAATTGTGTACAGGTTAATATTATTAGCAGTACTTTTTTAAGTTAACACTTTCCTGTCATGAATTGATTTATTTCATTTTGTTTTGACTTAATTTCTACCTTAAAACTCTTTTTGAAATAGTTTTAGACTTCAGTTTTGTTTAGTTAGGCAAAACAAATGCATAAATAAATGGATAAATAATAGGAAAAAACAAGCCCGGGCAAAAACTAAGTAAATAATGATAAAAGATGTAAAAAAAAAAATGAAAAAAAAAACAAACTAAAAGTCAATCTGAAAACATGTGTATATTATGCAGTGCAGTACTACATTTTAATTCAAACGATTTGCACAACCTTTTAGAATGAATTCAAAGTACTAGAACCAGAAACTTTGAACTGCAAAACAAAATATTTGAATTAAATGTAAGAGTACATGAGGCAAATGCAAAAGGCGTTCAGTATTCTAGTACAGCTTTTGATAATAAATACCATTCTCAGCTTCAGCAAGGCACAAGGTACTTTGTAATGCATAAATATTCTACATGGAATCCGAACTAAAATTTTATGTGAAACAACAATCCTGCGATATTAAATTTTAAAAATTTTCGCGATAGGTACAGTCTCAGTAGGAAATATGCAAATTACATCAAAGCAGTAGAATCGGAGTAAGAAGGACGAGTGTTAAAAGCTTCCAGTACGTTTTCTGAATTTTAAATTTTCGCCTCCCTTTGATGTCGACGCAACATTTGGCGAGCGAAAACTGAAAAATATCTCGCGAACTCGCTTGGCTGTTTGAAAGTGTGAAGTTGTTACTCGAAACGTCGTGTTTCGCAAATTGAAAATAAAAATAATTTTCTTGACTTAAATTTTAAAGTAATTTTATCACTTTAATGGAAAGTAATATGATGTCTTACTAGTTGTAGAATAGGCATTTTTTTCCTGTTATTTCTGAACAGCTTCAAGAAATGGCATTTTGATCATCTTGTATATAACTTTGCTTTCAATGTTTTAAACAGCTTTTGAAAAAGATTCATAAAGAAAAAGACAATATTATTAATGGTTCTAAATCATTTTTATTTTAAAAATTATTGCTTTTAAAGCTATTTTCAGGGACAGTTTTGATGACACTGATTGTAATAATTATTTCAAACATCTCACACCTTTTGAAAGGTTGTTCTGTTTCGCAAAAATATTTGGCAAACATATTTTATTTTAAAAATAGTTTTCAGGGTGGAAATAGAAATTTTCCACTGTCTGAATTGTTGTATTTTGAGAGACAACTGAAATATAATTTTAAGCTAAAATTTCTTGAAGTGATGGTCCGTATTTTTTTGTTCATTCAATTGGTTGTTGATCTCTTAAATGCATGGATGATTTAACTTTTATTGATAAATGCCTTTGATGAGACGGTCTTCTTTTTTCTAGAGAAATTCTTAAAAATGTACATTTTCGATAGCCTCCCAACACTTTTGCTTTTATAGTTTATGAGTAACAATTGCCAAAAGAAAAGAACAAGAAACATGTTGCCCACTAGAAGCAGAAGAAAATTGTCCTCCAATCGAAATGGGTGCCTTGTGATGTTACAAAAGCACCAAGTACTCGTAACTATGTAACTGTGTAAAGGCAATTTATGTTGCTCTCAATATATCTACGACATAAAATAAAAAACAAAACATGGGCAAGTTCGCTACAGAAAAAATACAGATCTTTCTTCTGCAAAAATGACAATTTTCAAGGGCAATCGATAAATGAGCCTTTTTTTTGACACCGACTTTAACACCCACGTATTTCAGCGAGTTATACCTATATGTACATTTATCAACGTATAGCATCAATATTATTATCCATTTTATTACCATCTTAAATTCAGTGCTTTGAAACAAAAATGATGCAGAGCAAAATAAACTTAACATCACTATAACCACGAAGTAAAACAGCAAACATCGATAAGTTCACCACGGCAAAATTTTTTTTGGCTGTTATTAAAAAGAAAATAATAGTTTCCAAGGACAAGCGAAAAACGAGCAACTTTTTTTTGGATACCTATATTAGCGAGTTATACCAATCCTATACATGTATCAACTTATAGATAAGTATATCTCGCCCTTCCCAAACTATATACTAAGTATATAGGTTTCTTATAATATAGGGTGATATACACAGTATAAAGGTTATATTATCATGCATTTTAACCTCATTTTCAGTTCAGTGCATTAAAGCAAATTATGCATAACAAAAGAAACTTGCACAGAACAATCACGAGAAAGAAAGCACAAAACTAATTTTATTTTATCGATTTTTTAAAAATAAAGTTAAAATCTTTCAATAAAAGAACTGTATTGATTTCAAAAAGACTGTTTTAAAAGTAAAGAAAAATCTAAATTGAGCTTTTGTCTCTCAGAATCTCATTAAAGTAATTCTGTCTTTAAAAAGAAAATTTATTACTTTTCGTAGTTCTATGGTTATTCCAAAGAATGTCTTTAATTTTTCTAAAAGTAGGATAGATATTTGAGTGCAAGTTTCGTAGTTGAAGAAGAAAAAACGCTCTTTCTCAGTTGAATCAATTCTTTTGGGAATAAGAGCACAAAAGAAAAAATAAAAATTCCACTCGTAAAGTAGAAGTTAAGTGCACGAATAAACGGGTGGAAAAATTGAAAGTTAGATCGCAAGGCTGACTTTGAGATATAATATATTAGGGGTAAAACAGTTTGAATACCTATTACTTCTAACTTTTACGTAGGTGGACATGAAAATATTTCTTTTAGATACAAATAGTGGCTAATTTTTAATTATACAGTCATATTTAAACTAAGTTAAGAAAAAAGAAAAATAAAGACTTTCCTAGCTCTCCGAAAAAGTAGTATTTAAAAAAAAATAAATAAACAAGACACATTATAGAGCAGTTTCATTGTGTTATGGACATAACAGTCAAATTTTAAGCATAAGTGTTAATTTTTTTAATCAAAGAATCGCACTAAAATTTAAGATAGCTTAAATAACGACAAATTATACTTTAGAAAAAATGCAGCTTTTTGTTTAACTAAATTGTAATCGTGTGTTTAAAGTTTGGTTGCTAAGTCCGTAGGGGAGATTTCCCTGCAAAAAAGTCATACGGACGGAATTTTATAAGTTCAAAATATATGTTTTTTGACAGTAAAAGTAGTTGTTAACAAATCTCTTTGTTGAAAAAATATACTCCTTGACAAAAACAGTTGTAATGAGTTATTTAATAAAAAATATTTCACAGGGAAAACATGTGTGAGGGGAAACACCTGAAATAAGAACTGGTTTACAAAAAAATGCATTTTTCTATCAAAACTATATTTACTTAAATGCATTATTTTTATGTTTCCTTAAACTTCAAGGTTCATTTCCTAAAAGTTCCCTTTTATTTAAAAATGTATCTGAGCCAATATTTAGAAAAGTGCCAATTTGAAGTTGGAGTTTTTTGAAAAAAAATTTTTTTTGCAGAAAAAAACTAATATTGGATTTTAAGTCTAAATTGGGTTTAATGCAAGAAAACAAAAAGGGGGAGGTCAAGGAAGTTATTTACCCCCTCCTTAGATTACTCACTTTTGAGCCGTTACAGATCTGATGAATGTTACAGATCTGATGTTAATATGAGCTACATATTTGAGTTTATGCTTTCAGTCTTCGTTAACATCTCTAAATATGATATCCTTTCCTTGTATTTTTAACATAGAAAAGATAATTATATTAAAATATATATATATTAGGCTAAAAAATCAAATTTCATTATAAAAAAGCATTTCTTGGAAATTTGTTTTTAGATAAAATAAATTATGAGATTACCAAATCCAAGCTAATAAAACATTTGTTTTGTTTTGAAACAACACACAACTTCAACTTTTTCAACACACAACTCTGCTGCTTGCTTTTCTTTAATTAGTTGCAGGAAATTTAATTTTCTTGATCAGACATTCAAATTTAGCATGCTAGTTATTATCTAGTTATTTAGCGAAGTTATGAGAAATTGAAGCACCAAAAAAAAAAAAAAAAAAAAAAAATAAAAAAAAAAAAAAAATAAATAAATAAAATAATAATAATTAATTAACTTAATTTCTGCAGTGTCAATTTTTCTTATTTTACTAACTTCTAATGTTAGGTCATACAAACCATAAATGAAGCAATTGTACTAAAACTCATTGCTTTTCATTTTTTAAGAACAAAAATATTCAATATATATGACTAAAACCTATGATTTTTGCTTTTTATAATTCTGAAACGTGTGAGTTAGTTCTGTAACATATTCGCTGTTTTTCAATGTTACCGCTCTGACTGTTACCGATCTGACAAACTGACAAAGTTTTTTTTTATTTCCGAGTCGATCGCACTAAACCAAAATCAAACACGTGGTTTTTTCACTTATAATAAAGGACTATACTTATATATAAAATAATTTTTTAAATAATAAAAACTGCGCATTTTAGAGCGTGTTACCAATCTGATGACTCAAATGACACACATTTTATAAAATCACTCTAAAAAATCTTACCTACAATTTTAGATGCAGAAATGCAAATTTTTAATTACGATTCGATAAAACATCCCACCAGGTACTCAGTATCACGTGGTATAGGTGCAGGAAATGATTTTGGGAGCCTAAACATAGATCGGAAGTTATTGTTACCACTCTGACGGCGGAACTTGGGACACGCTTATTTCGCATCGGCTAGAAAATCAGAAATCGATTAAAACAAAAATGAAGTAAAATATTAACAAAGGGGTAAAAATGGAATCGTTTTTTGTGCAAGTGCGTTTTTTTGGGAAGTTAGAAAGTGCGCATGACCTGTTTGCAAGCTAAGCTTTGCTACTGGGGACACGTTACCGATCTGATTTTTGATGTATAAAAACAATATTTTCTGAACAAAAAAATTTTTTTCCGATGTTATTAGATGAAATGAAAGCAGAACCTTATCTTCTTTCTGGGGAAAATTATTTTTTTAACTAGTTATTGAAATACTAGTGAAAATTCACTTGGGACTCAAATTGGCACTTTTCTAAATATTAGCTCATCTACTGTAGTCTGAAAAATAATATGGTAGTAAATATTAAAATGTAACACATTCAACTCAGCTGAACCTACATCCCCATAATGCTTTTTCAGCTTTTCTATAATCTATCACTGAAAATAATATATATCATATATTATATCCTGAAAATAATATATATCATATATATAACATATTCATAAAAAATTAATACAACAAATAATCCCGAGTTTTACCTTAAAATTTTTGCACATAATTGTCTGTAAATTTAAACGGCACAGGAACCTAATTATTCAGACTTGAAACTATGAAAAAAACAGCATTGTTAACATTATTGTTAACAAAACCCGGGAAAGGTGTATTTTCTTGGCATAATGTACAACTACGGTTTATTGAAAATAATTTAAACTTCTCTTTAGACATTTTGAAACAAGTACAAAAATGAGCAATGGAGCTAAATGTGGGAGCTTATTTTCGGGAACCTCTTAAATCGAAAATACACTTCTTTCATTCGCCCGTTAGGTAAACACTTCAAGAAGAAGACTGTTTTCTAGAAAGATTTTTTTCTCTCAAATAATAAAATTTGTAATTTCATTGAGGGATTTTAGTTCTGTATAAAAAAGGCGATTCAAAAGAATTAGTGGAACTTATATAAACATAAGGAGAAGGAAAAAAATGTGTTATATGGATAGTCAAATTTAATTTTTGGTACTTACCTTACACCATTTAAATTTACAAATGCTTCAATTGTAGTTTGCGTTTATAAGTTAATTTCAAATTGTTGTGTCTTTGTAAATATTTAAAGCTAGCGGTACCCGCACGACTTCGCCCGTGATATAAAATTAAAAGTTCATTTGTAAAATAATTGATATAGCAGAAAAAATACTCCATTTTAGTTATAATTAAACTATAATTCCTTCAAAGTATGATATAAAAATCTGGTATGGACCACCAAGGCTACACTAGATAGCGTTTTATACAGGCTTCTTCATTACTCAAAACATCAATGGTAAAGATTTGCCCGCTAGAGAGCGCTGAACAACGACCTCCCAAATGTTTGTTTACATTTATTAGCATGTTGTTTCCGCTGTAAAAAGTGACGTTTATCCTATCTTTTAGGGTTAAAAAATATTGATGTAGTTAACTGAAGTGGAGTACAGAGTGAATTGATGCCGAAGGCCCTCTTAGTACTGCTTTTTAGGGGAAATAAATTCCCTTTTCAGGTAAAGTTGGTCGCAACTCATGATTCAGTCATACGACATTCATTCATTGTTTACTTTCTTCGAATTAGCAACATATAGCAATGGCGTTCAATTTTGACATCTCTGCATTAATAAAATATACGCTTTTCTTCGCAGCCGATAAATAAAAATGTAGCAATGAAATAATATTGTTCTATTTACTATTTTGTTTCATTACTGTTGCTCACACGATCTTAATTGCTACGCAAAAGCTCAGATGTTCATTTTGATAGCGTTGACCCATCAGAGCGATAAATGGCGAATCTATTCGTAGAGACATTTCATTTTGATGCCCCAGAATGAAATGTACACTAATGAAGCGATGGTGTTCAACGGAAAGACGATTGACAACAAAACATATTAATTTCTTTAGTAAAAACGAAATGAGCATATATAATCGTTTGGTACTAAAGAGCAATACAAGTACGAAAAAAATAAACAAAACTACAATATTACGACGACCAACTGTAAAATTTTGTTTTCATTTACACAACATTAAAAGGTAATGTTCTTTTTATGTTAAATTTCACACATTGATAATATTTCGATAATTGGGAATCTGCTGTGGTTGCCAAATTTTTGGCGATAATTACTTTATTTTGTTGCTCTTTAGTTTATGTTTGCGAAGGAAGTATATTTCCCTCGCTCATAAATTGGACACAAAGATTTAACGCCAATAGTGAAAGATAACCAGACTTCCAATCACCGAAATCTTCCCTTTTTTGTTTCTAATTTCACACATAAGTTTAATACTTGAAAGTAAAATAATGGGCCAACTGAAAAAAAGCTGCGAAATAATGTGAGAATTCTTATTAAAAAACTCGCCAAATCAACTTCAAAAGCTCCATTAGCATGTAACATAACAAGTTTAATAAATATATCGAGCCATTATTATCATTGAAATTTAAATTAAAATGCAAAATAAGAGAAAAGAAGACGATGCAAGCTTAAAATTTTAATCTTCGCTTAGGTGGTAAGAAAATACATCGCCAAGTTAAAAAACGTACCTATAACTGAAACGTACATACTACCAAAGATCTCGGTTATTGAAATATTCTCAAAAGCTTTACGGAGAACTTCCATTAAAATGTAAAAAAATCGCCAAATAAATTAATTTGACCATCTAAACTCATCAAAAGTTTTGATGGAACTATCGTTCCAAAATCGCCATTTATCGCTCTGCGGTGCCAGTGTCGTTTCATAGTTAATTAATAATTAGAATCAATTAAAATGAAAAATAATTCACTAACTAATTAAAATAAGCCGTTAAAATGCAGAATAAACCAACAAATCAAACGAGCTATTAAATAACGTTAAAATACACTAAAATAGAATTGAATGCCAAATTGTAAAATGGTCGCCAACAAATTAACTTTTAATTTTGTCTTTTATTATTTGATTTGTAGAAATGTTAGTTACCATAAAATTCGATAGATGTCGCTGGAAAAGGACGTCCGTTTTTATCCCAAGGATTTTGATCAAATGAAGAAGCCTGTATAAAACGCTATCTAGTGTAGCCTTGGGACCACACACTACTTCCTTTTACGTGTAAATTTCTTAGTAGATGCCTTAAGTATTAAATTAGTGCTTGAAGTGAGCAAGATAACAATTCAAGCATTTACATCCCTAGTTTGCCACGAAACAATGCAAATTTTTTTTTACAATGACTAACCTCTAAATATCGCCAATTTTAGTATCATTTGGTGGATTTCTCGCAAAATATCTCCAGTAGCGCCAAATTGAAGCCAAATCAAAAGAATATTTTTTTCTCGCCAAATTTGTGGCCAACTTGAAGATATGTCGCCAAATTGGCGTCAAGCACTTGGCGACCAAAAGAAAAAAAAAACGAAACAGAATTTTCGAAAAAACGCTTCGAGACTACACACCCATTCTACGAACTAATTTTGTGCCAAATTTTAAGAAAATTGATCAAACGGTTTTGGCCCTACGCGGGTCACAGACAGACAGACTTACCTTCAGCTTTATTATTAGTAGAGATTGTGCAGAGATTCGTATAAAAATATGCATTGTTAAATATTTCTACCTGATGGAATAGATTCGCTGTTAAAAATTTCCTGATACTTTACGGTAAAGAGTCTCTCACACACGGAAAGAAAGCAGTATTTATAAGTTAGAAATAAATAAATACTTTTATCTTTTTAAATGTATTTCACTAGTATTCTTAAATGTAAAAAAACTACCTATCCCACATTTAGTTTGCAAAATGCATTTTTATTTTAATTTTAGGAGGCAATTTTGTTAATATAAAGCTTGAATTTAATTTTATATAAACCATTAAGGCGCAAATATTTAGTTGTGAATTTTTATGATATATATAGATTCATGATTGAATATATATGTAAATTTTAGTAAAACACAAATGGAGAGAGAAACACTAACATTAAAAGCTTTCACAGCTCACTCTGAGTTTAAGCTTTCGCACTTTTGTAGCTGCACTGCAATTGACAAGTTAAGAAATGCTAAAAAAGCATTGAGATATTCAGGTTGCGTTACAAGAACGTGCATTTCTTGTTTCAAATACTATGTCTTAAAGCTGAAAGGGGAATTTTTAAATTTTACTCTTGAATTGAATTTCGCGTAATATAATCTATTTAATGCAGAGCATATTTTAAATCTTCAGAGGTGCTTTCTTATTCTTGATTATTTATTCAGTACCAAACTTTGCATTGGAATGCTAAAAAAAATGTATAGAATAGCAAATTTTTACAATTGCTGCATGTTCATTTCTGAACCCATTCAAATCTCATCACTCTTTTTACATTTTTTCAGCTTTTGAAGAGTATTGAGAACGTACACTTTTGTCTCCTTCATATGGTTGTACTTAAGAAAACACTTTTCCATATCAATAATGCAAAAATGCACATAGAACGAAAGACATCATTTGTTTCGAAGATAATTAAGCATGTTGTTGCGTGTGTGGGTGGGTAGTGGCTATGCATCAGCAAAATAGAAATTAAGAACTGCATGCTTATATCATTTTAATCATTTGTGACAACAAGATTCATTAAAAGAATTTCATTCGTATAACTTTTGTAAAATTTATTTTTCAAAAATGATATTTTGTATAAGGGTGACATTTATATAATTCATCATTATAACTGAATAGATGTCATAAATATAGCAAATACCTAGGCTGTTTTATGGACTTGAAGAAACTTTTTGCATGGTATATTATTACATTTCGGTTGCTTAAACTAAATTGCTTATACCTTGTGTAACGAGAGGAGGCGTTTGAAAGAAATATTAATTTTCCACTCTCCGCACTTTTCCCCTTATGGTTGTCATAGTTACGGAACTGTAGACATTTTCCCCATTTAATTTTGGCAATAATGGTTAAATGCAAACGATTAAAACTGCTTTGTGCGTAAGCTATTATTCAATCAACATTAATAAAATACTTTTTGAAGCATTTATGTAACGGTTACTCATGATGGCAGGCGTTGCTAAAACAAACTATTTAGCAATATATTTGTTAGCAAACAATTAAGAATAACTGAGACATGAGGGTATAAATAAAAGTGTAAGCCTAATTCGATAAACATAAAATAAATGAAATGCTTCAACAGCAGTGCATAAAAAAAAGTGGATCTGTGTTCTTTCATTCTGTTTTTATGCAGACAGCGCAACATGTTTAAACTTGATCCGCCTATTTAAAAGTAACCGAGTATAACAAGTGACAAGATTAATATGATGACTGCGAATATTTTGCGTTAAACAAACTTATCGTGGTTTAAAACCAGTGTCATGCACTGGGGACGTACACTGCAAAACCAGTGTACTTCTTGAGGTGCTCAAAAATAGGCAAGGAGTACGCAATCCACTACGAAAAAGTCGACAAATTATTCTGATAAAGCTACATTTCAACTGTGATGTAAGTTTGAGTAATATCGTGTAAATACCTTGAAACAAAATTTGCAATACTTTGATAATTTCTCGATTGGTATTAGAAAACAACACAAAGAACTAGCAGACACTGCTGCAAAGTACCTTCTTTGTTTAATGAAGGACTATTGACTTTGGTGAGTTATTGTTTCCGACTTACCAGAAAATCTTGCATAAATACAAGTTTATGTTGATAATGATTGTGACTGTATTTGATCAAGCTGGAAGCAAATATTGAGGGAGGGAAAGGGGAGGAAATTATGGTTCTCCCGTTAATTTTTTTTCTCAGATATTTTTACATTTTATGTCTGATTAATAAAATCTTTTACAAAACCTCCATCATAATAAATTTTTCATCTGAATTTAAAGTAGCTATAAGTAATTGACAGCTTAACAGCTAAACTTACCCTTCATCCGGTTAAGCTAGGAATGGCAGGTACGGAAGGTATCACTGGTTAAAATAAATAAATAAAATAAAATAAACAGCTAAACTTCCACTTATATAACATATATCAATAAAACTAAAGGTGAATGATACCGACACAAAAAGAGGAAACCTGTGTTAGAGAAGATAGAAAACCTCTGTCATAGAAAAATATACAACATTACTATGTGCTCCCTCTGTATACTTAAAAATAATAAAATGCAAGCAAACACGCATAACTAGATTACATCCCTAAAAAGCATCCTCCCCCGCATTGAAAGGACAAACTGAAGGCAGAATAACGACTGAACGTCCGAAAACGAAAGAATACTGCTAAAAATATAGACATCTTTATTTTGCAATTCTAAATTCAGCTGAATTTATTAAAATATTACTTTTTTTAAGAAAATCAGTTTATCTTATAAATAAATTCAAAAAAGAGATAATTAATACCATTATAATGAACAATTATTCTTAAGTTTACCAGGTTTATCTGCAAAAGTTAAAATTATCACCCATGATAGTAAGGATTTTTTTTTAATGCAGCACACCGAACGGTGTTAGGATTTTATCAGAATTATCTGTAACAAAAGGTAAATCTTACATTCTCTTTAAACGTTTAAAGGTGTGATACAGGACCGTCATTTCGAATTTATCCGGGGGGGGGGGATAAAGGGTGTATATACATTGTAAATTTACCAAAAAATGGTAAAAAACACGCCTATTTACATGTAATAACATTGATTTCCTAAAATCGGGGGGGGGGGGGCAATTGACCACCCTTGAACCTGAAATGACGGACCTGGTGTGATAAAACAAATATCTTCTTCTATATGTAGCACAATGTGGTTGACATATTAGTATCTTCTTACTAGAAATATTACGGAAGAAAAGGCAATTCATTTAAACTTTTCTTGCTCGTAATAAGTACAGGGACTCTAGTAATAAGGTAGATAGTGGAAAGACGCCGCATCAGAAAAATATGCCGTATGATGTATTTCCCCCACAAGTATCAATAAAAACAGCTAGCCAGTCAGTTTGAAAGAAAGAGCATGCACATTGCTAGTGAACAGATTGTGGTTTTGATTTACCGCAGGGGTTGTTATTATACAGTCGAGCCCGCTTATTAGAATATCGTATAAAAGAATATCCCGCTTAATATAATATATGTTCAATGTACCAAACCGTTGTACTACATTATTTTGATCCCGGATAATGGAATATCCCCCTTATTAGAATATTTTTTCGTGGCAAAATCGCTATTCCATTAAGCGGGCTTGATTGTAGTTTTTATGTCATTTTTACCGCGCTGATGAGTACCTGAAATAGTGTGAAATGCTTTTGGCTAAGACGTCGAATTTTTGGTTGGATAAGATGCCATAGCTTTTCGACACTTCCTAGAGAAATCAATGATCTTAATCGAACCGTAGATCTAGAAAACTACACCAAACCGTTCGAAAAAATCTGATTTGATGAAATACATTGTATGCAGTAGTTAGCGCAAAAACATCATGTACGGCATCTTCCCCTACGACAACTACGGTCTTACGGCATCTTTCCCGACGGTATGGGGAAGATGCCGAAAGGGAAGGGTTTTGTAATCAATAGTTTTAGGTGGTAAAACATAGTTTTTCAAAGTAAAACCCATTTTTTAACCAATAAAAAAAGTCTATATTTGTGGACAAATTAAACTTTCAAAATGAAACCAATGTACTATTTTATATAAAACTAGCCGGGTACCCGGCCCTGCCCGGGTATCGGCCGGGTATGGTGTTTTAGTGACACTCGTTCATGAATTTTTCAACATTAAAGTGCATATCTATACACACAATGGCTACTTCTGTAAGCAATGGCAATTTTTTCTGACTGGACAAACTAAAAAACTGTATTACACACCTTAAATACAAATGCAAGCTACAAATAATGCTTAGGTAAATCGGAAATGTTATAGGCTTGGTACAGGGTGCGGCGGAGAAACTTGCAGACTTGAAAAGTCAACTAAGGGAAAAGTACATCATGTATCAGTTTACTACTTTTTATAAGATATGGTACCCATTCTGAATTTTTATATTGATTAGGTTTAAAAACTACATCGGGAAGAATGACGGCCCCTGTTAAGGATGCACTCATGTACCCTAGATTTGTTGCACTCTTCCGAGCATATCGACTGATGGGATGTTGGTGATAGTAAGCTGGATGTTGTTCTTCGGCGTTGCAGGGTCCGGGGCTTGTCGTTGTAAACGATCGATTTGAGATACCCATATAAAAAATAGTCACAGAGTGTCAAATCGGAAGAGCGGGCCGGCCACGGTACGTCACCTTTCAAGGAGTCGTTATCACTCAACTGGTAAACCACAGCAAGTTTGTAGGGATGAAACTGGAGTTCGTTGTGAAGAATTCGTCTCAGTGTCCAATCAAAAATCCCCAAAGCAGCAGCGTGTTTACGCGCCGAACGCCTGGGAGAGCGCAAAAACGACTCCCTCACTTTTTCGACGTTTTCTAGGGTTCTGGAAATCGGTTGACCTCCTGGGCCTCTGTTTGCTACACTCTCACTTTCCCTGAATGTTTTCACCCACAAAAAATTCGAAATGGGAACAACGGGCTGAATTTTGAACCGAGTTCGGAAGGCACGTTGAGTTGCGACCACCGAAAGATTATTTGAAAAGTAAGATTCGGCGGCGATCCCTCGTTGCTCCTTTGTCCAACGCATGGCGACAACTAAACTATGAGATAACAAAACTTCAGGACCCTCTCTTTAAAATGAGACTCTTCCCACTCTTTTCTGACCACTCCTTGCTAATTAGCATCCAATTAAAATCAGCAAGTTTCTCTGTCGCACCCTGTAAAATCAATCGCACTGGAGTCAAGTATTTCCAAACATTACACGTAAAATAAGTCCCATCATTAGTTTATATCCTTGTGACTACATTGGTGAAAACATCTTATGTACCTAACTTAGAAATTTTTTGACTATAAACATTTTCTGTTCTCTAACTGTTGCCAAAATCAATTATCTTTTTATTTAGTCTCGTTAGCGATTATTGGCACAGATGAATCTAAAAATCCTAAGAAAGCAATAAATTTTATACTTACTCCAGAGAAGCCTTAGTTCACATTTTCATTATGATCACCATTAATATTGTTGTTACCAGGCAGCGAATTTTTGCAACAATGGACTGAAAATTTAATCATTTAATGGGGAAACTATATGAAATTTACTATTTTCCATAATAACTTTTTTAAACTAAGCTTTTTTGAAATAAATTATAGCTTATCCTGCTCCCTGTTACTGCAGCTATCTACGGTGAAAAAATGGTTAAAATTGGTCCAGTAGTTTTGAAGTTTACCCCGGACATACGCATGCAAAAGTAGTCTTTTATGTATAGGGGTAAGTGGTGTACCTCGGACATGTGTGTACCTCGGACCTAGGCTGATTACAGCTCTGCTTATTAAAATATTTGAATAGCAACATGTGTAGTTGAAATATGTGCCTCTAGAGGTCTCACTGCATACCTTTCTGTTTTGTTGAAAGCTCATCTGATTGAAATATTACTATAAAAAGAAATCCACCATTCAAAAGTAAGATTTTTCGGTTCCTTTTGGGTATTTTTATTCTAAAACATATATTGTTTATTATGAAATGAGGGTCATGCATTATACAGTCATGTTCTAGCTATAACACCGTGTGCTTGAAACAAAGTTAATCCTAACTGTAACACAATGGTCAGCTACTTTGTTTTTTATAACCAAGTGGTGTACCTTGAACCCAATACAAGTGGTGTACCTTGGACTGGTCCAAGGTACTCAGTTCTGCAGTGCATAACAATTACAACTCCTAAAATTCCATGTTCTTTAGTTTTTTGAAATGCCTTTTTAAATTCAAGTGAAATGTTTCCTTCCAAAACTAAAAATTTTAACTTAAATTATAAACTTAATATGCAGTTTTGCAACTGCATACTCATGATTTATGGTAAAGCTAATGATGAATTCTTAACTACATTTATATGCGCAATACAACGCTAACTCGGTTATTCCATCCAAGGACTGCAGTCCTTGGACGGTTTATATAACGGCGAATGAAAATATTTTTTGAAGATTTTGATTTCCTCCCATCAAATGTCAATGATTGCTCAATGCAAAAGCAAGAAGAAAATAGCACACAAAATGATTTTACTGGTGTGTCAACATCTGAAGCTAGTACTTCTTTGCCAAGCATTGTCACTCCCCTGAATAAATAAGGTCACATCCAAATGCACTACCGAAAAAATGACCCCATAGGGAGGAGACCTAAAAGAACGTCTTGTATTTTGACCGATACATCCCGGAAAGAGCGTCTTGAAATAGAAAAGGCTAAAAGGGGGCAATGAAACAAGTAAAGCAAACTAAGACAGTAAAAACCCCTACCAAGCCAGCTAAGAGATAACTTTATTATTCTTCAGAATCTGAACTTGAGAATATTGAAGATTTTTATGAGGAATCCAATAATTCAGAGGAAGATTTTAATGAGCTAGAAGAAGCAGATAACATTAATATTTAGATTCGCGATTTTGTTTTGGTGAAATTTGCTGGCAAAAAAGCTATCAAATATTTTCTTGCAGAGATAATTGAAGGGTCAGAGGAAAAACCACGGTAGTCCACTTTTTGTTGAATTTAAACTGATGCTACCACCTGTTAGAAAAATAAGTGTAATTTCGTTTAGTATATGCAATATTCGTGAAAAAACACTGTAGTCCATGTATTATTGTCATTTTAGAACAAGTATACTGGGTAAGTTTATGAGTTCGTAAAGTTTAAATTTCGTTTTTCTCAAAATGAATCAAATGTGACTACCGTGGTTTTCCCCCTGACCCTTCAATTTCTATTGCCAATGATGAATATGCAGTTAAATTTGTAAAAAAAAGATCCAAACTGTGAGAAGTTTACAAGAGAAGATCCTACCATTTATGAAGTTGAAAAAAAGGACATATTACAAGCTACCACACCCAATACTATCTAGTGGATTAGATAGGTAGCTCGAGAAGTTAACATTTGGAATAGACTTATCCAATAACAATCTTGGTTGGAAATAAGTGCAGCTTAAAAAAACTCTCTAGTATGGTTTTCAGGAGATAGAGCATCTTGGTATTTTTTAAAAAGGGAAACGTGGCAAGATAATAAGATCTAAATTTTTATTTATCTTTGAAACAAGTTAAAAATGTATTTCTAAATTTATGTGTGGTTTACTGATTGATAAATAGTGATGTTCTTACTGAAAATCGTGTTTTCTTTACCTGTTAATCATTGGTCCAAGGTACACCATCCCAAAACCCAAGGTACACCACCGGTGGTGTGCCTCGGTTCTATGTGCATTATTATGTTTATTACAAAAAATGTAATTGAAATAAGTTTTAAAAAAATTTAAGATAATTATATGTAGTGTAAAAAATCATAAAGTTTCAACGTATGATATTTGTTTTTAAATTTGGCAAATAGTTATGAAATTAAAAATTGAAAAGCAAAAATAGGTCCGAGGTACCCTACCTTCCCCTATAAAGTAAAAAATGACGGCACATTCCACACTCTAATTTAAATTGTATATATTGTTAGAAATAATTATTTTTGTAAAAGTAGAAGTTTAAATATAATAAAGCTGCTCTCATTAAGAGCTAAATAGGTAATGCATAAAACTTTGCTTTGACGTAAGAAATAAAGTGTCATGGATTACGCTTGTATTTTAGCTTTTATACTTTGAAGTTCTATTAATCTTTCTAGGGGAATGGAATCAAGTTTTTCTTCCCTTCGGTTTTAAAGATATTTGACTATTGATTTTCCTTTTAAGAATATCTTAGGGCATAAACTTTCCTTTTAGTTATCATTTCCTCAGGAAGTCTGAAAAGAAGTTCCATATGCGTTTGAGCTGTTGAAAGCAAATTTAGATCAAGAGAGGGAAAATCACTCTTTACTAGAAAAGCAGAGTTTAAGTGTATGACTGAGTATGTATCAAAGGATGAAAAGTGCAGGATATCTGGCGCCTGAATTTTGCTTAGATGTTCAGAAAAATGTAAAATGATGATGATTGACGTTGCAGGGAATGGTTTTTGAAATGATGTTTAGTGTTATGTTTTTATGGAATAACTGATTAAAAACACTGGAGTATCTTTCAGTGTACCAGTGTACGAAAACAGCACAAGTTTTTTTTTAAACTCATTAATGCCTAGCGTCCCTTTTTAGGGACGGTCCAAAAAGTGAGTCTGAATTTTCCAAAAATGAACATTTCATCCAAATAATTGTGTTCAATTATTACTTTGGTATTGCTTCAATTCTGTATTAACAGATTTCAGCACATAACCGCTGTAAACTGTGATCTGTAGCCATTTGATTATGATCTTTATCAAAAATTACATAGTTCAAAATCTCAAGAACAAAAAGCTAAGTTTTTAAAGTTATTAACAAGTAAATCTATCTGTGTTTGATATATGTGTTACTTTGATCGATGTTTTAGTTTACCTTTTTTTTTTGCAATTTTGTAAATTTTAAATTTTTTTAGGATTTTATAGCAATTTAAGAACGTCCCTAAAAAGGGACGCTAGGCACCAAAGGCTGCATTGTTTAACCGTTGCTGGTTTCTTGCTTAGAATCTATAATTTATATCAAAAGAAGTTAGTAAATGTTTTTTAGACTGAAAAAGAGATAGTAATTGTCATTTTTAAAACTTATTTTATTTTTAAAATCTAATTAAATTAAATTAATTAATATATAAACTTAATTATACAACGTTCTTAAATATTTTCTCTTTTTTTAATTACAAAAAATATTCAAGGTAAATTTTGAAAGAAAGCTATTTCAAAAATGTAGTTCTTTAAAACACTAATTATTCGTTGTATTTAATTACTTTTCCATTATGTATTTAGGTGTCTATTATTGTTTAGTCTGACTGTTGAAGAAGCCCTAAGCTCTTTCAGAAGCTTAGCATTTCACCTTGATGAAGAATTCAAGGATTGCATTGGTGTCTGTTGTTTGAAAAAGGAGGGGGGGGGGGGGGTTGCAGATTTAATTTCAGAATTCCATGAGAATGCCAATTTCGATCTCTACTGTGACAATTTATTTACTTCTCTTGCATTCCTACGTGATTATTTGTCTCAGAAAGGTTTTGTGCAAGAATAGGATTAAAAAATGCTCATGAACTAAAGTTACGTTGTTCAAAAAAGAAAAGAGAGGAAGTTTTGAATAAATGTCGATTGGAATAAATTAATAATGGAATAATGTCATAACTATTGCATCGAATCTTCATGGAGTTCATCCTATTGTAAAGGCTAAGCGATTGTCCAACAGCGAAAAGAAAGTAATTGAAATTGATAAACCAAATATATATGGTTGCTCAGTACAATCGTTGCATAGGGAAAAAGATCCCATGCATCAAATATCAGGAACTACCGGTTTTTGATTCACTCTGAAAAGTGGTGGTAGCCGCTCTTCATTTTTATTTTAGAAGCTGCTGTACGCATTGAGCTCAAGAGTACCGGATTGAGTTAGGTATTATGGGGCTAGTTGTTATATTGCTTTGAATAAGACTCAGGTAAGATGCGCCCATTGAAGTAAAAGAGCTTATCGGAATGCAGCAAATGCAATACGTTGGTTTGCAGAACAAATGCTTTGCTGACTTTCATACTCAACAACACCAATATTTCCTTGTTCTCTGAATCTACTTCCCAGTTTATGTTAATTTCTGCTTTTATTTATTTTTATCAATTGTCATTTTCAATATTAAATCGCAGGCAGAAAAAAAATTTTGGTAAAAAAGTATGTACCCTCTGGTGCCTAGCGTCCCTTTTTAGGGACGATTTTTCTTTCTTAAATAAAAAATTTAATTTTTACATGATAATTTTTAACTAGTTTTCCTGTCCGTTAAACACTATTATACAACAGTATACAACGTATCGTTGAAAAAAAAAATGTCAGGCATTAATGGGTTAATAACAGAAGGTGTTTGCTATTGCCCAACATCAAGTTATAAGTAAGCTATAAAGAAAACAGATCTAAGCCTTAAATTTAGCTTTTGTTTATGAACTTGTGGTAATATAAAATTGAAATTTTATACAGAGCTCGTACAGCTATTTTTTTCTAACAGTAAGATATTTTTTTTTCTCAAACTCTAGGCTGAATTAAACTCCTACATTAATTTCACATCTTATGAGCCGATGTGACTTCAATTAATGGGAACCTGTTTGACCTTTGGGAGTCAATACTCACTGTTTTCTGGAAAGACTAAGTGCTGTAAGTAGTTTTGCCAGACGTCCCGGTTTTCAGACAAAATCCCGGTGTCCCGGCAGATTTACTTCACGTCGTGGAAAATGTAAATTTGATTATAGATGACCAATCAGTCTAAAAATATAAGAGTAAAGGCTTTTACGGCCGGTGTCAATAGTATTACTATATGAAGATTCCAGGCTGATTGGTCTGGATGGAGTTTTCCCAATATCCATATTTTGTTACAACTACTTCCAGACCACGTCACAACATCTCGGAATTTTCATACAATAATATTGACACTGGCCGTGAAAGCTTTCCCTCTTACATTAACCACCTCTATGGGGAGGAAATCTACCATGCAATACGCAGTTTCGAAGTGTTGCGAAAGAAGAAAATCCAACTGCTAAGTTCCTTCATTTTCCTACTTCGTTGCCGGGACTCTGGGACTACTCCTAAGTTTCAACAACAGAAGCGTCTTTGGGACAACTCCATCCACCGCACAATAGCCCGGAATCTTCATAGTCTAAAAATAGTTAACTGGGAATTATTATTAAGAATACTTACTTAAGCATTTGCAACATTGACGTACAATTGACATCCGATTTGTTTCGGAAGATTTTTACAACAAGGTTAAAAGCAAAAAAGACTTTCTACAAAAGTAATAGCCAATAAAAATTATAGTGAATATTGCTCAATTTCTTATTCTTCATTTAAACCGTTTCTTATTACTTAGGAAACTTTATTTATTTGCTTTGATAATAAACTACTCACTAACTAAATCACTTTAAAAATAATTTAATTCCGACAAAGATGGGAAGGGGGTGTCATTCCGGTGTCCCGGTTAAACTTTTCAGAAATCTGCAGACCTAGCTATAAGGGATGTGAGCTGGAAAAAGGCAAAACGCCATACGAAGCCTGATTGGGTTTGAAAAGAAGTTTGGTGCGACGATTTTTCCTATCCGGGGGAAGAGTACTAAGTTAGAAATAACGTTTCTCTTGCATCATTCTCGGTTGCCGATCTTTCCCTATTACCCCCCCCCCCACACACACATACTATATTACATTTTTGTCAAAACTATTGCAGATGACAATGTACATATGTATAAAGTTCTTTAAAATCTGGATAAAGTTAGGAAAGAAAAATACAGCAAAGTCTGAAAGCGATAGGTAATTATCGAAAGTAAAATTTAATATCTACATCACCTATACTTTCTCCTTTTTAATCTAAGTTACTCACCATCTTTTCTAGAAAGCTTCAGTGTATACCTTCTTTTTTTAAAATTATGCGCAGTACACCTTCGGCTACATTTACAACTGCAATACTAGAAAAATGAAGATCTTTATTTAAGCTTTAGCAGCTGAAATATTGCTCAAACCAAAGCAGCGGTATACATTATAACGTAAAAAATGAGTCTTTATAATTGCAAACTACATTCCTCATGTATATTTGTTTCATAAATGCTATTCCTGTTGAATAAAAAATGTTTGATTAATATCAAAAGCATGCATAGTTAAAAAGCAGTCTTAAGTAAACTTCGTAGAAAAGAGGTAAAATACACGAACATGTACGGAACAAAGGAAAACCTAAAAAGTGTTTACTCTAGGGAGCAGCTAAATCATCGTGCATGTTGACTTAAGCTTTGCTGTGAAGCAGAATTTTTATTTGTGTATATTTATTCTTTGACATAGGTGAATAACTCTGCATAAAAGGGTTTTGTTTTAATTGAATTTTTTTTCAGAGAGTACTTTGCTCTAGCTGTAGCTATAGGTGTGTGGTTTAAGTGTTTCAAACTTTCCTTTGAGGGTTTATGACGTCAGTATGAACAGTTTTATTGTTGTGATGGTTTCTAATAGTTCACGCGAGTTGAAAAGCTTTTTTTTATGCTTAAAAAATGTAGAGCAAGAAATGTATGTTTCTTTGCAAACGTTATTAAACAGATGCAGGGGAAATACTTTTATCTGTACGAATATATGTTTCTACAAAAACTAACATATTTCCTTAGAAATGTATAGAGCTTTTATTGCAACTTTATTGTTTGTTTATTGATGCTTTATTTATTTATTGTTATTATTTGGTTTAACAATTCGTATACAGGAAATAAAAACTGTAATAAGAAAATTCTTTTCTCACGTTCGTAGTAGAAGTAACTATATGTTAAATAAAAAACTAAATTACAACGTTATATATAACAAAAATGTTTCAGGAATTCAGGGACTTTGACGTTAAAAAAATAAGCCTTTTGGATATTAGGATCTTTTACTGAATGTCTTTATGTCCAGAAGTTCACTTATTTTTTCATTGAGGTTTTTTGCATCCAAGAGTTTGCAATTATTTTTGTAAAATTTTATTATATTTTTTAACGATTTAGTCTGGTATTTTCGTTTTAGCGCACAGTAGTAGGTTCTTTGTACAGCCAAGACTTTTCTTTCTCAGCTTCATGAAGCTATAGTTGAGCTTTTGATTAAAAGGTTTTAATTTTATTTTTGATTCAAAATAATTATAAATGCAATTCACTGAAGAAAATGAAGCATTTACTTTTGGTTAGCTCGAATATTTCTCCCCAAAAGGAAAAAGATTTGCTAGGAAATTACGTTATTCTAACAAAATTATTTCAATCAAATAAGAGAAAAAAAAAGGCATCAATTTCAAATAACACCGACAAATAATAACAGACTTTTGTAACTAAATGCATTACTCTCTCAAATATTTTTTATTGTTCATAATTTCTTGGAAGTAAATGCATTTACTTTAGGGAAACTATTTTTAAAAACTGATTAGAAATACCGTTGGAGCGATTTGTTCATATTTTGCAAAATACGCGTTCTAAAAAAAATTCCGCTTCTTAAAATCGTAAAGCAATTTGAGTTAAAAAAATTTATCTATCTATATAAATTTACGAATGCATGTGTTTTTCTCGTTGATATATCCTTCTCCCGCTTTACAACTACGTTTTTTAAAATTCTAAAACTCTTGAGGGCTCTTTTACATTGGCATACAGAGATTTAACAGCATTCTGTAGCTGTATGAGTGATAGTATTTAAATGAGTATAATATCTGACATAGATTTGACTGAACACATTTCACCAGGTTTTACAACCTAGCATTGCTTCAGCTTTGTTTTTCTCTTAACACTACAACTTTTTCTTAATTTATACAATTATACTAAGAAAACTTTTGATTTTATAATTATTTAATATATCTAAAAAGAAAAATCATTGTTTCATTTTAGTATCTTAAATTTTGTTTCACCGTTCTAAACTTTACGGAAACTGTGCAATTGCTACTATACAGATGAAATAAATTTTACAAATGATGCACTTTCAGATATGAAAAAGTAAATACGTCTTTTAAAAGATATGGAAATTGCGACGTCCGGAGATTTAGGAGAAAGTTCTTGCGAAAGCAAATTTCAATTCCTTTTGCGTTACATAAAACATCAAAACCTTTTGGATCAATATGCGTTGTGATTTATCTGGCACCGTAACCTAGAATCAAGTTAACAGCTGCAGCTTCACGCAGAGAGTATGTATTCCGATATCAGCAAAAGACATTGCTCAAACGTATATTTTTTTTCCCTTCTCTTGTTGGAGTCTTTTGAGAATACTTTGTTACGAGTACGTGCGTAAACATTGTCTTGAAAAAAAAAATGAACTAAAACATTTTTGTTATAAAAACGCTGTAAAAAATAAAATGATGTTTGAACCGTATAATACAGCTAGTTTTATAGTAATAAACTGTAAAATAGCCTGTTTTATAGTAATAAACTGTAAAATTGCTAGTTTTAGTTTATTACTGATGCATTTTGCACTTTAAAATGGAACCTTTGCTTCCAGTATTATACTGTAAAAACAACAGGTTTTTTCCCAGAGTAACTGCAATTATTATTTTTCTTTTTCTGACAAAAAATATTTTAGGTAGTTTAAATGATAGATATACACTAGGTGGTCAAAAGTATCCGGACACTTTCAAAAATTCACATTTTTACATTTCGCTCGAGAAATAAGTGATCAATTGTTCTTTAACTTTAGTCATACAAAATATAGGCTTTACCGAACATTTCCAAGTTGAAATTAAATTACCCTTGTATTTGGGGGACGACAAGAGGGGGGGTTGAAAGAAAAACCGCTTTTTGACCATAACTCTTTGAAAATAGCTCGGAATAAGCTATGCACTTCAGTAATTAATTAGCATACTATGTATAATTACTGTACAAATTTTTATGAACGTATCACTCTTACTTCCGAAGATATGAAACATTTTTTAAAAAAACGGCAATTTTATTTGAAGGGTTTTTGCTCATAACACGCAGAGTTTTTGATCAAATCTTATCAACACTTCAAGAAAGATGAAAAAATACAAGAGAAAATACGTACTAAAACGGTAAATAAAAATATTAAAAATCCGATGAGATATGAACGTTAAAAGGAAATAATTTTTCATGGCGCATGCGCGAACGACAGAAATTTATAACTACAATAAAAATATTTTTGAAAAAAAAAAAAATGAACCGACTTCGGAACTTCACTGGGCAAGTGCTTTAAAAAGTAAAAAATAATTTTATTCTTTGAACACCATCGACACTAAATTTAAACATAAATTTTGAAGTCGGCGCAAAAACCCAACATAGAATCATACGAAACTTATAATTTAACTATATATATAAATTGCAATGAATCCAGGTTCTTTAATCGCATTCGCATACACTACATCGACAACCATATATTTATGTAATGGTACAAATATTCAGCTCTTAAATTTCAGTGGTTTCTCTGAAAAATGTTGGCAAAATGTAGTTAAACATCATTTCACCTATAGTTTTTGCACCGACTTCAAAACTTATGTTTAAATGTAGTGTCAATGGTGTTCAAAGAATAAAATTATTTTTTACTTTTTAGAGCACTTGCCGAGTGAAGTTCCGAAGTCGGTTCAATTTTTTTTTTTTCAAAAATATTTTTATTTTATTCTTTTTAGTGTAAATGTACATATGAAATAAGGTAATGTTTCCATTACAAAACTTCACCTAATTTGCTTCAATAAATGCTTCATAAAATAAACTATGTAAGAAAAAAAAGATGCAAAGTATCAACGCGTCTAAAATTTTAAACGATTGACACTAAAAAATAATCCTTGTTATTCTCTGGTATATATTTCTCTGGTTATTATTATCTGGTATATCCCTTGTTATACTCTGGTATAATACTACAATACACTCTGGTATTGTGGTATTATATTACTCTGGTATATACTGGTATTCACCAGATGTACTGTACCAGATATCTGGTACAGTATATCTGGTGTTAAACTGTGTACTAGTTTAATCAAAGGCTAAATATTAACGGCTTTTCAACTAATTTATATTTCAAAACAACACTAGATTCTCGCGGTTCATAAAATTTTACGACGTATTACGTACGTGGGCCGCTAATGAGTTTCATGTTTGCTTCAGTTAAGCCTTCATTCAAAATTTTCATTATCATTATAATAACTGTTTCATATTAATCACGTTTTGTAACAATGTATTTCATATTTAATCATTTAGGACAAATCGCTTTAAATTTGAGCAAAAATTTGGAGATTTTCCTCACTTTCTTCAGAATTCCTGTATCAAACCTTATGTAAATTAAGACTAATAAAACCTGAAATATTACGAAGTAATTAGTACTTGGTACGACTTTCAGTTCGTTGGAGTTCAGGAGAAAAAAGCAGGACATAGAAAGATACTCGGTTTAAAATTTTCAAAAAGACCATAGAAATGAATTTCATTATGCAATCCAGAGAAGCCTAGCGTTCAAAATGGTCATTATTACGATTACTGTGATCCCAATTTCTTTTTCGAAAGATTTCTGCAGGTTCCCGTTATCGAACCCGGACCACGAGAGGATGGGACCAATCGGAAAGAAAGACCTTTCTAACAAAAAAAGAATTTTTGAAATCGGTCCAGGCATCTTCGAGTAATCTTATAACATATATTGTTAACGAATCAAATTTATTACTTTAAAATTTTGGGGAACTAAATGCGGAACATAATTTATTTTAATGTAATTTATATACATTGTACGAAATATTTAAAATTTATTTTGGTGTCCAGAGTTTAGCGACAACCTTTCTCTGTCAGTATACGCTAATTTTACGGCCATCAGTAGTCGAGAAGAAGTGTTTAAGGTGAATCAGTTTAATTTCAGTTTGAAAGAAAAAAGAAAGAAAACTGCCGCATAGCCTCAGTTTGCCATAGTTTAATGTTTTAGGGATGATAGAAAAAGTTGTTTTATGCTTGTAAATTGCTGCCAAATAAATGCTCTTATATCATTTATTTTTTCCGTGTATGTGTTGTCTTTAAAATGTGTAGTAACTATACGTTACTCTTTTTTGTTTGAACAATGTTTGTTATTTTGAGAAGGAAAAAAAGACACCATTCTCTTCTTTTTAGATAGAGTTCAAAAGAAAGACTGCATAAAATAGCCCCAAAAGTGCATCAGTGTAAGTGAATGTGTGTATTTTGAAAAAAAAAAAAAAAAAAACACACACACACACACACACACTCGCAATCATAAAAATTGTATGCTTTTTTATTTATTTATTTATTTTTTTAAACAAATGAAACATGGAGCTAAACTCGCATTTCATTAAGTAGTAGTAACAAAACCAAACATAGTTGATTCACCTTATTAATGAAACCACTTCTAGCAAGTGCATTAGTGCAAAAAGCTTGGTATTTTGTAAAATAAAATGTGGTTGAGGGTGGATTGATAAGGATTATTGATGGTCGCAGTTTGTTTCAAATCATTAGCGATGGGACCCTGTAGCATCATGGACTGTGATTTAATTTATCTTTTATCGATGATAAGGGTATTTGCCTCATCATAATCGACTGCTAACAGATTTCCTCTAAAGGAATGATACCAACCGTGAACTTCTTTGCAGGCATATTCTTTCAATTGAAAAATCCTCTCCACCACGCACAATTTTGTTAGTTATAAATACTACAATTTTCCTTCCTAGAAAACAGATGTTTTCTCATCTGGCGACAGTTCTGAATGAAAGGAAGACAATAAATACCTCATACCCTCATCGAAAACTGAATGGTGAACACCGTGCCTAACACCATACATTACGGTAATTCAACCTCAATTTTTTAAAACAAGTCTAACTTTATATACATATATATTTATGTGTATATATATATAGTGAGGGAGATACTAATAACAGCATAATATTCATTACTATAATATTTCTAATATTTTTTCTATATATGGCATTAGAAGCAGGAATCTGCAGCAGTAGTAAATAAGCAATTGTAGTAGTAGAGTAGTTTTGTACCTATGTTGCGACTTTTCTAATCTACAATTGATATGTAGATTAGAAATTTAATAATGTAGAGCAGCGGTCGGCAATCTAAATTGACTGAAGATCTACTTTTTAAGTTTAGTGTGTACACAAGATCGACTGTCAGGAGGGGGGGGGGTAATCCGTACCTTATAGACGTAAGCGGATTTGTTGCATACATGGTTAAGATAAAAATACCGATTTTAAATTGTAGTTTAAATCTTCGCGAAAAATTCTTTGATGCTTTTTAAGTAAATGCTTTAAATTGCTAAACTAATATTATGTTAACTCACATTAAATATTTCCAAGCACAAAGTAGTGACTAAAAAATTCCAATGATCAAAAAAGTTGGATATTTTTAAAGTAATTTTTGACTGAGGCGTTAAACCTAATTTAGCTTCAAAAAATAATGTTTCCTTATCATATTCAGATCAGAAGGCAAGGTTTAAATATTGTCGCGATCGACTAAAAACGGGTTCGAGATCGACCGGTCGATTGTGATCGGCGGGTTGCCTACCACTAAAGTAGAGAAAACAAACGCAATGTTCAAAAAAAAAAAAGAGGTAAATTATTTTTTAAATAATTATCTACTAAAGATAAAAAAAAAAGCAAACGTATTTGCTAAATTCGCAATTAAATGTTAAATTGGGGAAAATTTTTTTTTAGAGAACTAATATATGCTTTGAATAAATAACGATTCAGGAAAACTTATCTGCCAATGAGCTGTACATGAATAAATAAGTAAAACAAAACAGTTGAAACAATTACGTTATTGATTGTTTCAAAGGCAGAAAAACACTAAACACCACATTATCTATGCGTACATTTCTCCCCAAAGTTTCGTAAATTCATGAATGGAAATCAATGAGCCAATTTGTTTTCAACATACATCTTCATTTTCACAATCTTTCCACATTGTGTACCAAAATTAAATTCCGCTAAGCAAAAGTAATAGTTTTTTTAAATTCAATTAAAAAGCACGCTAGGTTAAGACAGTTCCATTAAATGTGATTCAGTTACTCGTTTCGGTGATAATTATGGTGTCGTCTATGCTTTTGAATATAATTATTTTATTCTTGTTCCACTATTATAAATACGTTAATTTCATTGATTTTGAATTCCTGCTTTCATAATTATTTTTTCATTATTGTATTACTATTTCCTAACTGTTTGAGTCTTTGTCCGCATTATCCATTTGAATGATTAAACGAACTCGAATATTTAAATGAAGATAACGGTTGTAGTTTTCTCCATTTCCGTGACACTGTAAAGGAATGCCCGGTTTTTGTTTTTTTTCCACATATTGTGTCTTCTAAGTCATAACGGTAAATATAGAGTATGAACGCCAAATATTCCTCTTTTGTGCAAGGTCAAATCAGCATGTTATCCCTTGATAGGGTCTATAATTTGAGTGCCAAGTGTGCTTGGGTGCTAAACGCCTCAGGTTCTGCCTTTGACTCACAAAAACTAAGATGGATGAAAGAAGGCCCTGAAGCCCATGGGCTGTTTATACTTTCTGTGTTTGTCACCTACAACTTACACGATTAAAAAATATATGAAACTGTGTTCAGGATTGTGAGATTAGAATTATTTCATTTTAAAATCATAAAACAAAAGTTTTAGCTATAAATTCAATTTTGAAACGTTTGATTACACAAAATGTCTCCTACTAAAGAGTACCACAAAAATAAGATTAGAAAATAAGTCTCTTTCTTTGCTTTTTATAAATCAGGCCAGAGTTTTAGGCGGGTCAGGGGGGTCAATTGCCACCCATCCTGACTTTGGGAAATCCATGTATTTACAAGTAAGTGGGCGTGGTTTGTGCTCTTTTATGGTGTCATTTACATTGAGTACACACATTTTGCCCGCCCCCTTCGAAAAAGTTCAAAAAGACGGACCTGTCATAAATGAACTAAATGCATTTCAAAAATCAATATTATTTTTTCTTTCAATTTCCAGCTCGTTTATATATGCACCTATTTATTGAATTTTTGTTACCAAACCTTTTGCTCATCTGTAAATCATTTGAAGATGATCTTGCACAATGAATATGCTGCAAGTTTTGTTGGGAATTGGCTCATATTATTAAAAAAAGCATAAAACAAAACTCTTAGCTACAAATTTTAATTCAAAAAAAAAAAAAAAAACAAACAAAACGAAAAAGGCTTCTTTACACGAAATACTTCCTACTATGGAGTACTGCAAAATTATCATTCGAAAATAAAAATTTGTATTCCTAAACTAACTACTAGAAGAACTTTAGCTAATTATTTGATGCATTTTTGATACCAAACCTTCTGTTCATCTCTTAAACATATATGAAAATGACTTTGAGCAATAAATACTCACAGCACCTTTTTATTCTTCACTTTCACTTCTCCATTCTCCCCTTCTAAAATAAAATAAACTTACTATGCCACATCTTGCGTATTTTCCCCGATATTGTGCTCTATCTTAAACTGCGAGATTTCCCAACCTGTTTTTCATTTTTATCATATGCATTAATTACATTAATTCAAATACATACTGAGAGGAGGAGAAGCATGTACATAACGTAAACACATATAAAATTATAAGTAATAAAGCTATACTTTTTAACATTTATAACGGTTCAATTTTTACTATAGCACAGTAAAAAAAAAACAAAAAAACAAATCGCAATTTTAAAACAAACAAAAGCACCTATAACTTCCAGAACTGCAGTTCTGACTATTGTGTTTGATTATAATGCAAATCATAAACTGTTCATCATCTAGTTACGATGATTCTTCACAGATGTCGAATACATGAATAAAAATTATACAGGTGCCCCGAATTAGAAAATATTGCCATATTGGGTAGTTTTATGATGCATTAAAATACATTTCACTATATTAAAATATGATGCATCAGATTAAAGGTGGGCATGCACAAGTACTGAAGAATTATACAGGGTGTCCTCTCTAATCGTGGACAATAGCTAATTTCTAAACCGTTAGAGATAAGCATATAGTTTATTTAGGAAAAAATCTCAAAATTATGAAAGGAATTTTGGGTCTATTCAATGTTTTTCAAAAAATCAAATTTTGAAAGAGTTACAAAATTTAAATTTTTATACAGCCCCCCAGTCCTATCAATCATATTTAGTAAAACATTCTTGACACTGTAACGTTTAAAACTAAAAAAAAATCATTCTTCTACCACAAAAATTGACCGAGTTATGACGTTTTGAAAAATCAAGATTTTGCATTGTTTCATGACGTCATCGAGAGATGGCTTAAGGGACCGTATGCGAAATCCTTCAAAATTTTGATTTTTCAAAACGTCATAACTCGGTCAATTTTTGTGGTATAAGAGTGATTTTTTTTTTAGTTTTAAATGTTGCAGTGTCAAGAATATTTTACTAAACATGATTGATAGGACTGGGGGGCTGTATAAAAATTTAAATTTCGTAACTCTTTCAAAATTTGATTTTTTGAAAAACATTGAATAGACCCAAAATTCCTTTCATAATTTGGAGAATTTTTCCTAAATAAACTATATGATTATGTCTAACGGTTTAGAAATTAGCTATTCGTCCACGATTGGAGTGGACACCCTGTATATTAATATCAAGAAAATTAAAAAAAAAAAATAAAAAGAATAAGAAAGAATCTCATTTTGAGTTCAAACATCTTAAGTAGTCCCGGTACCTCTCGTTAAATACTCCATGCATTTTTTTAAAGAATAATCAAAAAATCGATTTTTAAAAATATATTTTTTAATTGATTAATCTCCTTATGTTTTGGAAGTTCTTTTTTTCTATTATTTAACACGATAGATCACAATTAAGTTTCATTTAAAAAATAAAAGTCACTCATATTTTCTTTCTTTTCAATTCTCCGCAAAACGATTCATTATTCCAAAGATTAAAAATATTTTCAGATGAAAAATTGTGTTAATGTCTTCAAAGACAATTATTATTTTATTCAGTCTTAGCATTAAATTAAGAAAGAGAAAGTAAAAAAAACTTTTATTTTGTTACTTGTTTAATTTCATTTCTCAATAACTTAGTTCTTAATTTCTAATTAAGGAACTTTTTCTTTGTTATTTGCTCTGGATTATGTAGAATCTTAAATTTCTGAGAGGGAAAAAACTTCGAGTTATCTTTTTTCATTTTTTAATGTCCTATTTAGTTTCATAAATCCTCCTATTCACTTGCTTTTATAAATTTTCCATAACTTAAAAAATAGAGGTTAGGTTTTTTCTTTAAATGCGTTTAAAACTATGGGTTAAACGAACATTTCGATGTGACTTTAGTTAATTAGGTGGTAAGAATTTAATGTAACCATTTCTATTGATTATTAACCAGTAGAAGCTAAGTGGAACTCCTGTTAAGATACATGCCTCAAATATGTACACCTTTAGTTTGCACATGATTAAACCAGCCTTTTAAACGAATAGAAAATGTCCAATACTTTCAGCATTGTCTTTTGATTGTTATAACTTTCACTGTCTTAGGGTATTGTTTACCTTTTCCTTTTTTAAAACGTTTGGAACTTTCTACCTTTTTTGCTTGATGCGTCAGTTTTTACTTTTTTTACACCTTTCATCACCTTTTTTCTAGTTTTCTTAACGTTTAGCATTCGCAATTCTCCCCCCAGGTTTTGAGTTCATTCATATAAATATATTTGAGAGGAAAAAAAAGGTCCTTTACGTGCAACAATGGATTATGAAGGAATGACTCAAGAGGAACATCCATGTTTGCGTTTTTCAAACACATTTCATTTTCCACTGAAAAATATTTAATCAAACTTAATGGTTCACCCGTAAATAGGACGCATTTTGCAGGCACTCAGTGACAAAAACTGTTTGATCTATTTCTGGTTAGAAGACAGTTTATAGCAGTTATTTTCAACTAGACGTGTTTGCGATGCTCAAATTTTCATGTTCTTCACATACGATGTGATTTGAAAGTAGTCTGAGACACGAGTCAGACATGTATTATCAAAACTGTTTCTATTTTCGTGGCTCTCTTCAAAACTGTTGTTGGACGACAGGTTCTAATGTTCATCAAAATTTTTAATTATCAAACTTGTCAACAAAATGTATAATACTAATGCTTTACTGTATAACTGTTTAAGTATAGATTTTTATTACTAATAAGTAAAGTCACACAACATGTTCCGTTCGTGGCTAATTTCGCCCCCCACCCCGAATTTTTTCTTTTCTGACACGAGGTGTCCCCACTAGTGATATATTTTGGGTGTCTGGTAAATAGCACTATGGTGGTTTCATGATTTCAGTGATTCATTTCGTCCATTTCATGATTCCAATTCGTTGGAATCACTTGTTCATAACTTGCATTGGAATCACTTGTTCTAACTTTAAAAATGTGAAGTATCGTAATACCATTTGAAAATGCTATTTTTTATTTATTAAAATGTAGTGATTTGGTAGTATTTGAGATATTTGCTTAGAGTTAATTATTAACAGAATGGTATAAGTGTTTTGCCATGTTACAATAACTTCATGCGGAGAAAATGCCACCATTTTGACGAGGAAGATGCTCCTAATTTCGTCTCTTACCATGATTTAAGTAAAAGACAATGACGCATAGTATAATATGTGTCAAAAACGACAGACAGACTGTCAAAAAGACAGGCACATATTTTTTACAGCTCAAAACCCTATTTTCCAAACTTTAATTTTTCGATCTTTATTTAACTTTTTTAGACTTTGAGATATTTTTTAGAAGTTTTGAGCCACCATTTATGATTTTTCTGCCTTTACATTAAAGGGAAAGTAAGGAGCAAATAGATAACTGATAGATTGTTTATGAAAGGTTCATCTGAGCGACATCTAAGAATTATGCTAATGATACATCTTTTTACTTGTAGTATGCTAAATTGAGCTTTGGTTTGATTATAACATCAATCTTTGACATTATAATCAAAGCAAAGCTAATATTTAGTTTAACCTTATAAAACCTTGCCGTTAATTCCAAAAGGGAAAAAAAACTGTTTTTGTTCTGTTGAATTAAAATATCATAATTATTCCTAAGTAATGATTTTGAGTAAATTAATGAACCATACGAAAGCATATAAAACTAATTATGGTCACATGCGTTCACTACTAAAATTCTTATTTTTAACTGACTAGTTATGAGCACGTTATTTTCGAATAACCTTAGATACAATTAATGGCAAAAATATATTTCAATGCTAAAAGCACCCAAACAGTGAGTGCGTAATATTAAAAGAGGTATCTCATTTAAAAAAGAAGAAGAAAAAAACACAATATCAGGTTTTGTAAAAAAAAGGAAGCACTTCAAAAAATGAAACGGAAAGGAAATTCACTGATAGGTAATTTTAAGTATTAATATAATAATTTACTCAATGGATAAAAACTTTGAATTTGTTTAGAAACTATGTTAGAAGGATCTGTTTTCAGAATGTTGTTTCTATAATATGGATTATATTATAAAAACTTCACTTTGATAACAAAGGACAAACCTGTTCGTTACTTATTGACTGACGAGCTGGACTTCTTCCGTAACAATTTCGGAAATTCTGTTACATATTACTGCAAAAAACATTGAAAAAAAAAAACTTGGTTTTTCTGACCCAACCGCACACTATTCAAAAGAATTTGTCGAGCATATATAATTTTGCCACAAATTTAGTGAGCCAGAATGACAAATTATTTATTTCTGAATGATGTCGTAAAAACGCGCTGTGAAAGGGTTTACTTTAAATTTTTATCCAATTATTTGTGATCCATACTGTATATGAGCCCATGTGAAAAATTGCAGCTAAATATAGGTATCAGATGACTACATAGAATTTATTCCACTGTAGGTAAAAGCACTTAATTTTGTTTCCGAAAAACATATCGTAATTAAGTTCTATTCTGCGCATAAAAAAGGAATTTCTCTCTTTCATAAACGATGGAAAATTACTAATTAAATCTTTCAACTTGAAATTCGATTTAGCTGTTG
Source organism: Uloborus plumipes (assembly GCA_038373865.1). NCBI lineage: Eukaryota > Metazoa > Arthropoda > Arachnida > Araneae > Uloboridae > Uloborus > Uloborus plumipes. Next base: position 20,180 of record JAXGGA010002453.1, on the reverse strand, counting down.
AATTGAATTCTTAACTTCAAATCTAATTATATTTTTGTGTGAATCAAACAAATTAAGATAAGATGAATTGTTTCTTTCACTAGCGTTCCTTTTTCATTTTAGTTTCTTTTAACATTTAATTCCTTTATATCTTTGTCATTGCATTTTCCTTACAGATGTTTGTTAAAGAATACACAGAGACAAAAATATTCTATTTTTAACTTGGAAAATCATATATATTCTGTTATGGTGCACGCTGAAAAAAATAAATTGTTGTTTTTAAAGTATAATACTGAAAGCAGAGGTTTCGGGTTAAAACTATAAAGGCGCAGTAATAAACTATAAAACTAGCTATTTTATATTTTATTACTGTAAAACTAGCAATTTTAACTGTTTATTACCATTTAAATTTGCTGCATAATATTTTAAAAACAACAATGTAACACTGGCAGCAGATGTTCCAGTTTAAAACTTTAAATGCATAGTAATAAACTGTAAAGCTAACAATTTTACGGTTTATTACTGTAAACTAGCAATTTTAGTTTATTACTGTAAAAACAACTATGTAATACTGGCAATAAAGGTAAGGTTCTGGTTTGAAACTGTAAAATGCACAGTAATGAACTGCAAAACTAGCAATTTTACAGTTTATTACAGTAAGCTAGCAATTTTCAGTTTACTACTGTAAAATGACTATAAAATTAGCTGTATTATACTGTAAAAACAACATTACTTTTTACAGTGCACATATACTTTTGTTAATTTCCTTAAATATGAACTGTTAGACGGCTAGGGTTAAAAAAATATTTTGATTAGCTCATTTCTCAAATTTCGTTCATTGTGTTGTTTGTTTATAAGCTCTAGAATTTCTTCAAAAAAATTAGTTCTCGTATTGCAGTATTAGGCGAAATTGTTTGAACCATGAGTTCTTAATATTTCTTTGTTTTCTTAGAGCAACACAGTGTTTGAAAAAATAAAATAACCTCTTGTTAAACCTCTTAGTCATTTTTGCTTAAACTTAAGCTGAGCAAAATTACGTGCTTAGAAAGTATATTTGCTCTTAACCTTTTTGCAAGAACTGCTATTTTTTCTAATTTTGTACTATAGTTCTCCTTTAAAATACGCTATTTTGCGTGGATACAATTTATCATACATCAGTATTAGTTTCACGACGAAGTTATTAGTTAGAAAACAACTCTCGTTAAAAAAAAAATCGATCCTTTGAAGCTCGTCTTTCTGTCTTATAAAATAACATTCCTCCTTACGCATGAAATTATCTTCCTATCTCCTCGACACGTTTTGTACCATCGTATATGACATTCAATACACTACTTTTCAAATAAAGAAAATGTTTCTCATTTTTTCAACAAATAAGCACTTCATTGCCATATATTCTAATTACAACAGTTTATTACTACAATACCAACCTCTAATATTTATTACAGAGGGAAACACTGATACTTTTGAATTGAGTTTTTAGAATGCAATCTCACCCGCTATGTATAGCAAAGAGTAAAACCCACCTCTTTCAGCTGCCAAGGTATATTTCAATTCTTATTTTGACTGCGCAGAAAGAAGTATTTTTTCGGAAGAGAAGAAGACAGACACCCTTTAACCCTGCCCCCCCCTTTCTTTTTAGATTTTGAAATATTTTCAAAGATACCAAAATGTATTAGATCATGATTTTACCGTTATAAGAAGGCATAACTAATGAAAAAGTGATATCAAAAAACAGTTCGTTATCAACTGGTAAAAGTGTAGCAAAAATTATTACAAAAGGGTCTTGCCAAAGCTGCCTGATTTTTATTTACTGCAAATTTTGTCTCTTCGTGGTTCGCTGTAGTTTACTGGTACATAAAGTCAACACACAACTGTTCAAATAAAGAAAGTCTTTTTCATTTGTTCCCACACACAACAAATAAGTACCTTATTATCATGCATTCTAAATACAATATTTTATTAGTACAGCACTACTCTTTAATATTTATTACAAGACAAAAATACTGATAATTTTGAATTGAGTTTTTAGAATGCAACCTCCCACCATCATGTATATATAGCAAAGAGTAAAACCCACCTATTTTGGCAGCTCGGGTGTATTTCACTTCTTATTTTGACTTCGCAGAAAGATGTATTTTTTCGGAAGAGAAAAAGGCATCTCGAGCCCGATAAGCTCTGGTATTGGGGCAAATAAACACCCGATATTGGCACTATTCAATATGAAATGCGAGACATCTGGGAGTCGAATATATGAATAAATGCAGCGACTGTCGGTGCAGGAAACGGTTTCTTTGCTGCATTTTTTCATCTTTCGAGACACTGATTTTCATGTTCATGTGACTCAGGCATAATATTAAAGTCTTTCTTCCGAGTTTCTGGATTTAATCTTGAAATAAGCTTCAGGAATGGTGAGCGGAAATACATTTGAATTTTTGTAGAACATGCTTTAAAAATACATGATGTTGACGAATTCGTAGATACCAAGCAAAATGAAGTAAAGATAAACTGTAAGCAGTAGTAACTAGAAATTTATATTATTGGGCTGTTTGGATAACGAAGGGCGCCTTAACTAATAAGGTTAAAACTGCCTCCCTTTCTTTTCAGATTTTTAAATATTTTAAAAGATACCAAAATTCATTAGATCGTGATTTTAAAGTCATCTGAAGGCATAACTAATGAAAAAATGTAATCAAAAAGCAGTTTGTTACCAACAGGTAAAAGTGTATCGGTATTTATAAAGGTATCTCGTCCAGATAAGGGGGTGTCAACTAATGAGGTCAACCCACATTTGTTCCACAGATTCTAAACTATTTTCGAAGATAGCAAAATGCATTATATAGTGATTTTATCGTATTTAGACAGCCTAACCGACCAGGTAAATAGAAAGCACTTTTTGTATTATTGAAATTAGAACAATGAAAAAAAAACTGTGTCAACTATACATTTTTTTTAATTATCTAATTTGGATTCATACTTCAAACATTTTAAGAAACTCCGTTTTAAAAACGCCCTACAAAAGCTTCATTTTGTTGTTAACCCAATACTTTAAACATATATTTTCCTGGTCACGGAAGTAACACATTTTATATGTGCTGATAGAGCGTGTATTCAATAGCAGTACAGCTTCGCTAAAAATCAAGCCAAAATGTTGCTTGTTGATTGCACCATACAACGTACAATGTTAATAAAATATTTGAGACAGTGCCCAAGTAGCACATTTCGTTTTTTTTAAAGGTTGTAAAATGGCTATTAATAGGGATGCACCGATAAGCAAATTGGCCGATTACCGATTAATCGGCTTATGATAATAGGCCGATTAATCGGTTGAGCCGATTAATGATCAGGATGATTATTTTTAATAATATTAATTTCACCATCACTGTTTTTTCGTCTGTTTTTTACAATTCCGAATACGTAGTTACTTATTTATTTTCTGAGAAAATATTTTTTTTCCCATTTTTTCCAATTTTCTCAAAATAATTTCTAAATTTTATAAAAAATCCTTTGAACCAATATTATATTATTGTCAATAAAATTACATTAAAACACTAGAAATGAATATTAAAATTAAAAAGGGGGCTGCGGCACTAGGGGATTTAGGAGTGCTCTTAATTTCAATTTATTTTTCAATTTTAAGTAGCCATTTAATCAAAGACATTCTTGTTAAACTAGAGGTTATCTAAAAGTATTATGCTTATGAGAAAAGTGTATGTGAATGAAAATGTTGCAGAGTTGTCTGTATGTGTACTTTATTCAAAATAGGAAAATTAAATTATTAAATCATTTTCTCAACTGAGAAGATTTTTTTTATGTTTAATTCTTCTAATTATTTGTTTTGTTTTTACTCACTACACTTTCGTACTACTGTCAAATCTTTTATCGTAAAACCTTCCTCGCATTTGCGCATGCCTGAGGTCTCTTCGGATTTTCTCAAAATAGGGGGGAAATGCGAAGTAACATTCAACAGGAAGTAAGAAGCGAAAGCACCGGCAAGTGCGTCTCCTTATCTTATTACCCCTTTTTCAAATGGAAGTGATTGTGACTGCCAGGCGCACAATATGCAGATAGACAGTACATGTTATACTTGCGTTTGAAAAAAATATTTATTTATTGTTTATAAATTTATCCATCGCAGTTTCTTGTTCAAGTATCCTTGAAGTAATTTTATTCAACACATTTTTTCCGCCGATTGATCAGAAAAATTTGACGGATTATAATTGAAATAAATCCATGTTTTCGCATTCCAATTTAAAAGTTCAAAGAATTTTAAAGAGGGTTACCTTTTAATAATCCATTCAGTTTTACGCATTGAATGAATAACTACCATATTTTTCGCCGTATAAGACGCACCCAATTTTAAGTTAAATCCCCCAATTTTAATTAATCTTAAATTTATGCCATATAAGACGGTGCTTCTTATACGCCGAAAAATACGGTATTTACTTTGTTTCTTTTAACTCTGTACACTTTCATACTGCATGATATAGTCGGGATTGTAGAAAATGACATTTATTTACTGTTAATAAAGCTATTTATCGTAGTTTTTTGGTGAAAGTATACTTTAAAAAATTACATAAAAAACATTTTTTTTCGCCGATTAATCGGTAAAATTTCGCCGATTATTAATAATAGGCGAGGTGGCCGATTATGGCCGATTAATCGGCACCGCCGATTAATCGGTGCATCCCTAGTTATTAACGTTGTAACAACCACTTAAACACGTATATAAAACGTTTAAAGGTTATTTGTGCTACCTGGGTGGGTATTGAGAAAATTATTCATCTTAATTTATTGCATCATAACTTAAACAGAAATCAATTTGGGTTTATTGTTTTAAAGTTAAAGCCTATAATAATGCCAGTATGTATATGAGTATATAGGAGTAGGCCAGACGATTATTCTGGAAACAAAAAGCATTAATATAACTAAATTGAAAAAAAAAAAAAAAAAAACTATTTTTATTCGTACCAGTATAATAGCTTCCAAAAGTAAAAGCTCATGCCAACTTATGTACTGGTGCATACTGCAATGTTGTTGTTTGTAATGAAAATTCCAAAAATTCTTATAAAACACTTAGCAATAGTTTTGCTACTCGAAAATATCAGTACCTCAGCCCCACTAAAAACGTTTTAACAAACAAATATGTATACAACTCAGGGTATCTCGATGACCCGCCATCACCGCAAATCTATTTGGGAAAAATTTAAAAGCGAAATGTCACTTTTTTATGCGGATAAATGCGACTTTTATAAACTTATGCACCAACATCAAAAGAAGCAAATATATGTAACTGCAATAAAACAATTTATTTGCATATAATTGTAGTAATTATTGTTATTATTACGTGCATTTTACTTTTTCTTCTTAAAATAAACCAGGAACAAAGGTCTCAACTCTCTCGAAATTAGTAACAGCAGAGACCTTTCTTAAGAGAATAATGTTTTCATTTGAGAATCCTTTATTCAGAGTCTATTATGTCTGTTCTGTTAATGATAATTGAAATAACACGAAATAAATGCTTGGTAATTGCAGGTTCTTTGTGAATAAAGTAATGCCATTACACGACACTTTTTACGGTTACCCTTTGTTCTGTAAAATGCGTTGAAATTCATGGTTGAATATAATCATTTTCTTAATGTATTTATTCTGTGATAGGAAATCGAATTATCTAGCCCATTATTTCAGATGCAAAACTCATTTTAACTTTGTGGCATGTTGATAATAGTTTTGTCGTATGTTTTTCCCTCCATAAGCTCTTTTTTATGTTAGAAAAGGGGTCCTTGTACTGTCGCCTCATAGGGGTATGGTTTGCATAAGGTTGCCTCTTGGATGCAATAGCAATTGAGCCCTTTAAGAGATAGCACCCAAGAATAAAAAAGAGAGGATTAAACTTATTTTTCTGCACATGTTTTAACGTTTGACAAAACAGGAAGGCAAGAAACCTTGAAAGCGTATTTATACACTGTAGTTTTCATACTTTTTTGTGTTTTATTTTACTTGTTAAGTTGCATAAAAGTAAATAATTTATGTTCACAATACATTTGAGTACTATAAAGTCTTAAATTCCATAAATGTAGAATTGAAACTTCCTTATTTACTACTTAAAGAGTTGCCGTCATTTTAATCGAATACCCTGAAAAAAATTAAAATAAGTCAGTTGATTAATATTCCTTACACAAGCATCATTGTATTTTATGACGTATAAATTTAACTACCAAAAGCATCTTGGAATATTTCAATAACATAATCCTATGAATCAAGACTGGGAAGATTTTTTGAGTGCTAGCGGCATGTAGAAGTAATTTTTATTAGCCATTACGCCTTTCTTTCCAGTTACCTAAACCAAAAAATGTAACTAAACAACAAATAAGCTTTTGAATTGCAGCAAAAACACGAACATTTTCAGTTTAAATAAAGATTGTTTTCTTGTTTCACATTGTTTTAGTTTCATAAGCGTCTTGTTCATTCTTTCTTTTTCTCTTTTTTGCAGTATCCCTCCGAATTTCTGATTTTTTAACGCTGTATTTATCCTTTACATTTATGCATAAATGTATTAATGTATTTAACTACTGGCTTTAATAATGATTCATAAAATTGTGGGATTAATAAATTGGCTACTTGGTGAAGAAGGATGCTAATGATTTTAGTCACCCTTTTTACTTTCTTCTATATCTAATGTATAGAAGAAAGTATTGGATTCGTGAAAATTTGTGAAAAAAATGTCGAATTTTGACGGACTTGCACGTTTTGAGGTGCGCTGATTCCATTTTGATCATTTTTGGAAAATGTCTGTCTGTGTGTGTGTGTGTGTGTGTGTGTGTGTGTGTGTGTGTGTGTGTGTGTGTGTGTGTGTGTGTGTGTGTGAGTCTGTATGTGTGTAACCAGTTTTTGTGGCCGCGCTAGAGCAAAAACTACTGCACGAAATCGAACAAAAATTTTTGCACATATGTACCACCATGTGTACTGGTGCACCTGACTTCTTTTAGCGAATTCCTCCAAAGGGGGTGAGCAATCGAGGGTGTTCTGTGCGTGGGTGATTGCTATATCTCAGGAAGTAACCGACGGAGTCAAACGAAAATTGGTCCATAGGTAGACCCTATTGAGTACAGGTGCTGATTCAATTTGTGTGTCAATATCTTAAAGGGGCGTGGAGCTATTAAAAGTTCTTATTTTGTCATTGCACTGCTGAATTTCGAGAGATATTGCTGCGATTTGAATGAAATTTGGAATAATACTAACCTTATATGGAAGCAAGCATCGATTAAATTTTGGCGCCAATCGCCCCAGGGGGAGGGTGGGGTGATTTTTGCCCTGTTGTAGAAACCTAATTGGCACTTAAAATCCAGTGATCAAATGAGTAATGAAAATATATTACTATACTCGAGTATTTAGTACATTGCGGGATAAGAAGATAGGGCATTAGGGTGGAGTGAAAACGCTCGAAAAAAAAAAGTTTATCGCAATTAATTAGCCTGTATGCGGAAAAGTTGCCACCTATAGGTGTAACCATATTTCTGAAGTTTTAGTTTCCTACGAAGTTATCTTCATCTGCCTATTTACCATAGAAAATTCTATAAAATCGTTATATTTAAGAAAGTTTAATGCCGCTCTTTGCATGTTTTCCTTGAGAAAAGAAACCAAGATCTCGTCAGATAAAGATGACTGCATAACAAGCTCCATTACAACTCCTATAATTTGTCTTTAAATATTTAAGTTAGTTGTCTTCCAGAACTTCACAATATTGTCTTTTAGTTTCAAATTTAGGCAACAAAATTCTCGACGCTATCCTTGATCTAATAAATCCGTCCAGAGCGTCATTGCCACATACAGCTGCTGATGTATCAGTAAATATTTTCATACAGCGCTCTACTTCCTGTGAATGGCACTGATATTTTAAAATATTAATATCCTCAGGAATATCCGGAATCATCATCTAGTTCATCTCATTAGAAGAAATAGACTTCGTAATCGAGTGCTCGGTAAGGTTAACTGAATTCCAGTCAATTAAATCCATATAGTTATCTACGTTGAAATGTACAATGAGAATCTTGAATTCTCGAACATTTTTATCGAGTTCAGCCATCCGTCTACACTCTAAAAATCTTTGAAGGCCCAACTTTCTCACGTGTATTCGATCATCAGACAGCATAGATAGTATAATTTTCTCCGGATTCCCAAAATAAACGTTTCATCGCAGTGTTTTATCTACTATATTCTTTAGCTCTTTAGGTAGAAATCAAGATTTTTTTATTATGCTGTAAAAATGTTGACTACCATACCGACATGATGATTTAGATTTAATATCAAACCACATGCATGCCTACTCTAATAACATATTGTGTTAATATTCTCAAGTTCTCCGATGGGCCGCAAAATTCCATTTGCTTTCGTTAGCCATTTGGCATGACTCATTTTTTCTGGAGCATTTGGTGACAAGTTGAACGGAATTTTTCCATTTGAAATTCCAGTTCACATTTCGTTGAGATACCCCTGGTCCGTACTAAGTTCATTAAAGGCAATCTCGGTCAAAGTTACTTCTATCCTTTCAAAAGTGAACTACAGGCATACCTTCACAAGATTCTAGTTTCTCCCCAATGTTTCCACAAAACCCTTTAGGGGCTGTAATTGTTCCATCAAAATGCTTTATTAGATGACGTATCGGTAATTTATTAGTATGTAATAAGCAAATAAACCATTGTAAAGGTCGTCATGTAATGGTCAACATTTTTAGATCCAGGCTCTAAAACTAAAGCAATATGCTCTTCTGTGATTGTTCTTTTAGCTCTCCTTTTTCCTTCCTTAATTTGAATTTAAGTCTTGTCTTTTTGACTGTCGAAGTACAATCCATATTCTTGTGATGAAGAGAGTTCTTCATTTTTCCTTTTCAAATCAAGACAGTTTTTATTCCTTTCCTTTCTAATTTTACTACGATCGACTACTTTAGAAGAATCTTCTTTCGTAATTACTCCTATATCTTGCAAAGCAGCATTTATGAGGATTGAAGCTGACCTATCGGACACACCAGTTCTGTCACAGGCCTGTGCTACATTTGGAAGTCTAGTTCTCATTTGCAAAGTTGAAGGAAAATCTTGACTTATAATTGTGCTTTTCGTTTTAAGTTGTTCATAGGCAGAAATCGTAACTTCATTTTCGTGAGAAGAATTAGAAAAATTCAAAATCTGTCCTGTATTAGAAGTAGAAAGTCTACCTGTTGTTTCCACAATATCTTGCAGTTGAGTATTTTTAGCTGTTTCATCTGCTCTGTCGTTCCGTTTTAATCACTTTCAGTCATGTTGTTTGCTTTTGTATCAACATTTCCAATTATCATTTTACCCAGTGTTCTTTGATCCGTTAAAAATGCCCTTTCAGCTATAGGAACTTTAATTTTACAAGAAAAGAGAACAAAATCCTTGCATTTTTTAAATGAAATATCAAACAGATTTTGCTCAACTGATTTTCTAAAAGACACAACCTTTTTGAAAAAAAAAAAAGTACATCTTTTTGTTTTAAATTCTTTTTAACCTTCCGATATTTCGTATAGTATTATCTTACCTTAGATTATATTTGTTGATCGATATAGAAGGAAGTGAACTTTTCCCATATAAGCATTTAAGATCATTCCTTACACGAGAACAAACATCTATATAGGCAGGTTCATTTTAATTTGTTTATAAAAATTGTAGGCGTATATATAAATTATGTCTTATAACACCCGAATACGTATGTAGAATATTATGTTTGAAGATTTCAGGAGTTCCAAACAATGGACTGTTTGACTGATGTCTTGTGATGGAGGGACGGAAAAAATGGACGGAAAAAATGGCTTACACGTAATATAAACTAAAAAGAACGTTCTTACGATAGGAGTTCAGCTAACTCGAAGAAAAAAAACCGCAATTGATAGTAGCAAAATAAGTGAACGTAAACATTGGGCTGGCAGGAAGAGCACGCGCGGTGCGCAAGCGCTATGTACAGTTGTACACTTATCATCCTATAGTTAGTAGTAGTTAGTAGTAGACATAGTAGTAGATCATCCTACAATTGCCAAGGTCATTCACTTATTAACTGACTATTTATTTCAAATAATAAAGTTTAATGCCGATCATTCGTAACTTCAAATGAGAGATGTTATACTTTTATCATTTCGTTTTTGCCATATAGGTGAGAAATTAAGCAAAATACTTAAAATTCAAGGCCAGATAGGCAGATAAAGATATTATTTTATTTTGCTATAATTTTGCACAATAAATAAGCTTCATAAGGGGCAACTTTTCCGCACACAGGCTAAACTTATTTTGTACTTTTATTTTTTCACTCCACCCTATTGGGCATGTATAAATAATGAGATGAAAATAAATGACTTACCGAAAAATCTTTATTTCAAACATATTGAAGAATTATCAGGGGGTGAGCTCACCATGACTGCGCTATTATAACATATTCATCACTTGGTTATATTAATTAAATGCAAGCATTCACAAAAAATTGAAAAACGTTCATTTTTAAAACAGTTCCTAAAATGTTCATCACACACAGTAACTCTGGCACAGGCTAGAAATTAGTCGTCATTGTCGCAGTCCATAAGATGTGGTCATTCACAAGATGTCATTACCAACATCCTTCACTCGAAAAATGGTGCTCAGCTCCAAAAACGTTCAAGATTTCAATCCGTAGCGATCTCCTTGCATCGCAAACATTAGCCACTGACACTCCATTATATTGCATCGCGTTAAATCACCAAATCTTCACGGATCTTTCCTTATTAGGATTTCCATCGGTATTTTCTCGATAAATACGCCTTTCCTAGCGCATTTCTAGACGACCCAGCACCCCACATCTTTTTTCACATGCGGAGGGAAGAACGCTGTGTTGCCAACTCTCTCCTAGTGCCTTAAGTTACACACACACGACGCTGCTGCGCCGCTTAATGATTCACCCATGCATGGACAGTCTCTCCTCTCCAGGACTGAAGCAAGGAAGAAGCGAAGCCGTATGACGTGAAGAAGAGTGAAGTGAAATGGATTGACTGTTTACAATTCAGAACTACAATGTTGAAGTTCAACATTACTTCCCCCCAGCAGAGAAAAAAAAAACAGCATATAATATAAAAATTTCAGTAAAAGCTAAAAAGAACAGTAACCATCACTGAAAACAACATAAATCAATACCATCATTGATAAACAAAAGCTAGCATAAAATTTGTAGCATCCTTGATTAAAATATAACATGAAATCGATAAGTCAAATAACATCATTCATACACACCCCACTAACAACTCTCGAAAATCACCTCAGATCCAAGAGAAAAAAAATCAACAAAATTTTCACTCAAAACAAAACTTTTCAACAAAAAATGAATTATCAATCATTAAATCTCAGAATTTTAAGATAGTATGTTTCTATATATATATATATATATATATATATATATATATATATATATATATATATATATATATATATATATATATATATATATATATATATATATTTCTTTTTTTTCAATGAATAATTTTTCCACATTACCACAGCAACATACACATGATATTTAAAATTCAAGTCAGTGTCAAAAAAGTCTCAGCAGTACCAGCCTAACTGAGAATTAAATCCTCTGAGGTCGCGAGTCTCAGAAGTTTAAGACATTTAACTTATTATTTGTTCACACATAGTATTCACCCTAGTAAAGCAAAAAAAAAAAAAAAAAAAAAAAATCATTAACTTAATTAATTTCTAGAATTTTATCTTTTTTTTTTTGAATTAATTGGCACTGAAAATCTTACTGAAGTGTAGTTTAATTGGCTTTTCGGTGGAATCATTCTCATTTTGAACCAGATAGTTGTTATTTCTAAATTTTCGAATTATGAAATAAGGACCTTTATACTTTGGCATAAAAACATATGGCTTGTGAAAATTTTTTATGAAAACCTTGTCTTCATCCTTAAATTCAGTGAATTTTCTGCCTTTGAGTTGACTTTTGTGCTGATCGAAAAACTTTGTTTCATTTTCAATAACTAAGGCTTTATTTTCCTTAGAAGATTCTTTAATTTGTTTGATATATTTATCGTATTGAGGGCCTACAATTGGATCAGAAAAAATATTCATAGGAGTATTAATTTCCCTACCGAAAAATAGTTGGGCAGGAGAAAAATTGGTAACGCTATGAACACTGGCATTGTAGTGCAGTTTAAACAATAGAAGTTTCAGAGACCATTCGAAGGTATTTTCTGAAATAGATGCTATTGACTCTTTTAAAATTCGGTGGCACCTTTCTACCAAGCCGTTCGTCGAAGGTAAATAAATGGATGATTTCCTATGATCTATATTTAAACTCTTGAAAAATGACTCGATTTCATCCGAAATGAAGTTCTTAGCATTGTCGGAAAGAATTACTTTGGGAATACCATAACTTGAAAAATAATCATTCAGACACCTAATAATTACAGATGATGTTATACTGCTTAGGGCATAAGTTTCCAAAAATCTGGAATAATGAACCAGAATTGTCAAAATAAAAAATTTTCCATCTGTGGAACGACACAATTTCCCCACACAATCTATTGAAAGACTCTGTCCACTAACCAATCCAGATTTTGAAATGAATTCAGGTTTTGATTTATTTGGTTTGGGCTTGTTAGCTAAACAACTCTCACAAGACTTACAGAATGCTTTGACTTTAGAAAACATGGAGGGAAAGTAGTACAATTTTTTCAGAAAATTGTAGATTTTTTGAGTGCCAAAATGAGGTATATGAGCATTTTCAATACAAGGAGTAACTAACTTTGATGGGATGTAAATTCTTTTGACAGTTTGTGTTTTACCTCTTCTCTTAACCTTAATGCATTTTTGTAAGATGTTATCCTCATTTAAACAAAATTCTTTAGAAAAATTCCCCTCATTGTTTTTAAGCTTGCCTATGATGTCTAGAACATCTTTATCCTGTTGTTGTTCCTGAAAAATTATTTGATTCGAAAGATCATGTTTAGGCTGAAAAAGGTTTAAATTGTTTGTAGTTAATTCCTCATCATACACTCTACTCAGATAATCAGAAGGATTTAATGAACCTTCAATGTGCTCAATGTTGTATGTGAAATCTTGTAGAAAAAGCATCCACCTACACACTATGTCAGGCTGTTTGTCGAGTTGAATAAAATTGGTTAAGGTTTTAGCATCGGTAAGAATGGTGAACGGAATACCTAGCAATTGTTCTCTGAAGTGTTTGACAGATGCGAAAATGGCATAAAGCTCCCTTCGGATAGAGGGATACCTCGACTCAGCAGGAGATAATTTTTTTGAATAGAATTCTATTGGGAAAAAAACATCATTAACTCTTTGCATCAGGATTGCAGACAAGGCCTCCCGACTAGCATCAGTCACTAAAAAAATAGGAGCATTTGGAGTAAAAGATTTAAGTGTGGGTTTCTTAAGGATGATGTCCTGAATCTGATCAAAAGCATCTTGACATTCATGAGACCAGAAGAAAGGAACATTTTTCTTAGTTAAATTTATAATGGGTGAAACAATTTCTGCATATTTATGAATTAAGTGTCTAAAATAGTTGGTCATGCCCAAGAAGGTTTGAACTTGTTTCACATTCTTGGGAACAGGAAATTTTGTCACTTTGTTGATATTGTTTTCAGATGGAGAGAACCCATTGCTATTAACAGTATATCCTAGGTAATTTATGCTAGGTTTACATAGTTGCAATTTCTTAGGATCCAGGGTGAGATTGAAAAGTTTAAGTCTGTCGAAAACAGTTTGCAAAATCTCCATTTGCTCTTGGATAGACTGGGACGCAATTATGATGTCGTCCAGAAAAAATTGTAAATTGGGACCTTTTAAGTGGCCTAGGGCTTTAGAAATCAGCATGTGAAAATATGAAGTACTTAGTCGACTACCAAAAGGCAAACGAGTAGGTTGAAAATTTCCTAACTCTGAAAAAGAAGCCAACTTTTCCCTGTCCTGTGGTCTTAATTTGATTTGAAAAAAGGCAGCCTTTAAATCCAAAACGCAGTAAAGCTTCTTTCCTGCAATGTTTTGAATAATGTCATTAATTTTTGGCAAACAAATCTTGTAGGGTTCAGTGATAGCATTAAGAAGTCTGTAGTCGACAACCATGCGGAATTTTAAATTTTGTTCTGGCTCATTAGTGTTTGGAGTTTTACGAACAAAAATAATTGGAAAACAATAGTTGGATTTGGTCTCTTCGATTATACCTGCCTCCAATAACTGCTTAATCTCTTGTTGGGCAAAAGCATGAGCAATTCTAGGAATGGGGTACGGTTTCGATTGTAAAGGAAATTCATGTAAGGTTTTGAATTCAGGAATTACAGCATCTGTGCAACCTAAGGTCTTATAGGATTTGGAAAAAACAGGATAATTGTCCATGAGTAGTTTCTGCATTTTAACTCTGTCACATTCATTTAAGTGATTTAAATCAAAATCATGGATAGAGAGTTCATCTTTTCTTAAGTTCAAAATTTCCTGCATATTTAAATGATTAATTTGTAAAACTTCGGTTTGATTGGTTGACTGTATTATGTCATTTTCAAAAAATTCCTGCACAGAACCTAAATTCTGACCCTTTTGAATAACAAGATCATTGTTTGAAGTGTTTTCAATAATGATGGAAAAACTATTTGAATCCTTCGCATAATGAATAGAGTCCAGCATACTGCATGATTTTTTTATATTGCCAGGAGAGAAAATTAATAATTTAGAGTTTTTGAGCTCCTTAGGGGTCCTAAGGCTGATAATCTCAAATGAGTTAGATTTAATTCTGAGATTAGAGGGAGATTTAATTTTGATTATGTTGTCAGATTTATTACAATTTTGGAATTTGGAACAGGATTCAACAGTGGTTTCATCAGAATTGACCACATTCATAGTTTGATTGGAGTTTGATGTCATAAAATGCAATGTGGTTTTGTCCGAAATGATTCTCTTATTTACAGAATCCAAAATAATTTTGTTCCGGTGAAAAAAATCATACCCAAGAATTATGCTGTAGTTGGAGTTCCAATTAAAATTGGTAACAAAAAATAAACCAGAGAACCATTTGTCTTGGATTTTGAATTTAAGGTCTATGGCTGATGAGTAGGGAACATAGTCATTATTAATACAAATACAAATACAAATACAAAATTGGCGACCAGCAGCAGGCTCAGGGCCCAACTTGGTCCTAGTCAAATTAAAGACCCCAATGAAGATCAATGGCCCTCTTAAAGCCATCTACTCCATTGCTCTTTACCGCCTCTTCCGGTAAGCTGTTCCAAGTTCCCACTACCCTGCTAAAATAGTAATTTTTTCGAATTTCCAGGTTCGCCTGAGGTTTAAACAGCTTAAAACAATGACCCCTTGTCCTGCTTTCCTTGCAAAAATCCAACCCTGCAACATCATTCATTTTAATAAATTTAAATAACTGAATCATGTCCCCTCTGGTTCTCCTTTGCTCAAGACTATACATATTAAGCATTCTAAGTCTGGAATCATAGTCTAAATTAGAAAATCCATTTACTAACCTTGTAGCCCTTCTTTGTACCCTTTCCAATAAATTAATGTCTTTCTTCAGATAAGGAGACCAAAACTGAACAGCATACTCCAAATGAGGTCTTACCAAACTTCTATATAGAGGCAGAAGAACCTTCTTAGATTTGTTTGAAATAGATCTATTAATAAACCCAAGCATCCTATTGGCTTTGTTACTAGCTATGCTGCACTGTTGACTAGACTTGAAATCCTGATTTATTAAGACACCTAGATCCATAACATTATCTGCCCTACTAATGACTGAACCCTGTAAATAATAGCTTGTATGCTTATTTCCATGACCGAAATGCAGCACTTGACATTTCCCAACATTAACTGCCATACCCCACTTGTCTGCCCATTTAGTAATATGATCCAAATCCTGTTGCAGCTGATTTATTTGTTCGTCATTTTCTACAACCCCCATAAGTTTGACATCATCGGCAAAACAATTCATGTTTCCAGAAACATTTTCATGAATGTCATTCATAAAAATAATAAACAAAAGGGGACCTAAAACTGATCCTTGGGGAACCCCACTTAAAACCTCACTCCATTTAGAATAGTTACCCCTAACAACTACTCTTTGTTTCCTTCCTGTCAGCCAATTCCTAACCCAAACTAGAATTTTACCTCCTACCCCTATACCAGCTAATTTGCTGAGTAGTGCTACATGCGGTACCTTATCGAAAGCTTTTTGAAAATCTATGTAAACAACATCTACGCATTTTTTGCTATCTAAAGCCAAGGTAACCTTGTCGTAGAAATGTAATAAATTAGTAGCACACGATTTACCTTTTCTGAAACCATACTGCAAACTACTCAACAGCCCATTATTTTCTAAGAAATTCATAATCTTAATTTTGATCAATGTTTCAAAAATTTTACATACCACTGAAGTCAGACTCACAGGCCTATAATTTCCTGCATTACCTCTAGACCCTTTCTTGAAGAGTGGTGTAATGTTAGCTAGTTTCCAGTCCTCTGGCACTATCCCTGAGTTATACGAAGCATTGAATATATTAACTATAGCGTCAACTAATTCCTCTGCACATTCTACTAGAATTTTTGGATAAATATTATCTGGTCCCGGAGCTTTTGTGGTTTTAATTTTTTTCAAATAAAGTAAAACGTCCTCCCTGGAAAATACAAAGTCCTCAAGCTGTGTAGTAGCTTGTGTCTTGCTTGTGTCAACTGTTGAGATACAGTTATCGTTAAAAACACTGGAAAAAAAGTCATTTAGAACATTTGCTATATCACCATCATTCTGAATTAAATTTCCATGCTCATCTACTAGTGGCCCAATTTGACTATTTCGAACTTTCCCAGAATTTGCGTATGCAAAAAACTCCTTTGGATTCCTGTCAATATTATCTGCCAGCTTTTGTTCCAATTCTCTTTTCTGAAACCGTACCAAATACTTAAAACTACGCCTAGCCTCACAATACTGTAGCCTGTCTGCGCTGTGACCAGTTTCTTTTAATCGACGAAAAGCAGCTTGCTTACGATTTAGAGCATCCTTAGTTTCCCTAGTGAACCACATGGGCCAAATTTTTGTGTTTACCCCTTTTCTCCTAAAAGGAACAAAATCTCCAACTGTTTTTGCTAGTTTTTCCTTAAACTCTGTCCACTGCAAATTTACATCGCTATTGTCCAAACCTGATGAAAAAACCGCTTTCAAACTCTGCCTGAGTGCGACAAAATCAGTATTTCTGAAATTAGGTACAAACCTAAAATTTTTGTCTTTGTGCATATCAAACTTAATCCCAAACCTAATGCTGTTGTGGTCACTATCCCCAATATGCTCCCCTACACATAATGCCTGTACAGAGCCTTCAACATTGCAGAAAACAAGATCCAAAACAGTATCCTGCCGTGTTCCCTCAGAAACAACTTGATCTAAAAAACAGTCACCAATTACTTTTAGAAATTCCTCTTCTCTACTATTATTGGGGTAAGAATTATTCCAATCAATGCCCGGAAAATTGAAATCCCCCATTATAATTACCGGTCCCTTACTCGACATGTCTCTAATAATACGATACATCTGTTCATCTTGACCCTGGCTTAGATTAGGTGGCCTATAAATGTTACCCAAACGTAATTTTTTACCCTTACCGCTCATCAATTCTAGCCAAACCATGTCAATATCATTAGGTTTGTCATTTATTGCCAATTCATTGCAAGTTAAAGTATCTCTAACATAAAATAAAACCCCACCACCTCTTTTACCTACTCTATCTTGTCTAAACAAATTATACCCAGGAATACACAATAAATCATCATCATTTTTGGTAGCCCATGTCTCGGTAACTCCAATTACATCCAAATTCTCATTTGTGATTATGCTTTTTAATTCTTCCATCTTGTTCCTAATACTGCGAGCATTGGTATAAAAAACCTTAAGCATGCTCAACTTGTTTTTATTCAACCCCTTACGATTTCTTGAATCAAAATTGTTGAAATGACTACTCTTATTTTCCTCCTTATTACCATTCCTAATTAAACCCAAATAGTTTGCATATTTTTGCAACCTTCTCCGTGAACCCTGCCCCCCTTTCAAACTTAGTTTTTTGACTCAGAATACTCCAAAACCAAACCACTAACCATTTTAACCCCTGTAGAACTCAGATGCAGGCCATCCCTAGCAATCCAATCTCGCTTACAATAACTCCACACATCGATGAATCTGATACTGCGCATATGGCAAATTTCTTTGAGTATCAGGTTCATGCACCTAGCCCGCTGGTTTAACCAGCTCCTATTGACTCCGTACCTGGGCAGCAACCCAACCACTTGGACACTGGTCGAACTGTTGGTTGCTTTATCCAACAGGGAATTCCACTCGTTCCTAAATTCCTCATTATTACTACGGCCTACATCGTTCGTTCCCACCCATAAAGTGACCATATCCTCCTTATCAAATGTCCCCCTCTTCTCTGCAACCTTATTTACATCCTTCACCCGAGCCCCTGGTAAACAACACCTAGCCACCTTACGTTTTACCCGTTTTACGTAATTGTTTTGATTCGAACAGATCTGGACACATAATGGATTTTAGTAGTCTGTTTAATTTTTGTTAGAGCTTCTTGCTGAATGAGCGATAAATTTGCACCACTATCTAAAAGTGCTTCATAATGGTTAGAAGCCACAGTAATTTGAATAATAGGTAAGGAATTGTCAGAATTAGTACAGGACATTACGACCTTAACATTAGACTCATACTGAACATTTGCAAAATTTTTAATGTTGTTGCTGTTCTGTGGTGAGCTGTCAAGCTGCCCCTTATCAATATTCTTTAGTTTAGAAACATTTGAATTGAGATTCGAATTCATTTTTTGTGCATCAAAATTGACATAATCAGAATTAGCCCATCTATTAGTACTGTCAAATTTTAGGTCAGTGGTAGCATTTGTTTGGTTTTTGCACACTGCCTGATTTTTGTCATATTCTGAGTGGGACATAGTTTGATTAGTATGTACATTTGATGAAAGAGGTAAGATAGAAGGCCCTATTCGAAAATCGTCTTCATTGTGGGTTTCCGCGTATTTACAAAGGCCATTACTGTTGAACCGAAAACCCATATCTAGTTTAAAGAATATTTATTTTGGTTTCTGTCATATGGGGTATTGAACCTACCTCTATTTCTGAAAAATTTTCCCCTGTATCCAGAGCGACTCCTGCGATAATTAAATTGCCCCCCACGAGAATTACCAGGAAAAAACCAGCACTGAGTTGTCAAGTGCCCCTTATGGCAAATGTGACATTGAACAGTGGGATTATGAACGGAAGTTGATGGAACTGCCTGATTAAAATTTTGAGCATAGCCTGAATTCAGAGAATTGATTTCATGCTGAAAGACTGGCGCAGCAGGATTTAAAGTGCAGGACTGTTTCAAGTTAGCAATTGATTCAGAAAGTTTCTGAATCTTGTCATTTGTAACTGCTTGGCTCTGCAATAAAACATTGATTTCAACTTTTGAAGGCTGAACTGGAAAGTTATCATTGTTGCTTAAAGCCCTTTCTACATTTTTTGCTATTCGTACGGCACTTTCAAATGTTTTGGGACCTTGCTTTTCAACCTCTATCTTAAAGTCAGGTCTTAGAACCTGCAAAAATTTTGACAATTTAGTTTTCCCCATTAAGTCCAAAATATCTAACGTGGAATTATTATTGGGGTTTAGGTATGCATCCGCAGAATTTGAAACTATATCAGCTAACTCCTGGTCAGATTGATTAGGTTTATTTGAAATATCCCAGAAAGATTTTTGTAGAGATTAAAAGTTAGTTTGTTTTGAGAATTTTTTCCTCAGTTCCTCACACAACTTTGAAAAAGTGGCAACCGAATTCTTTTCAAGAAATTTTGATGCAAATTCATAGGCTTTGTCTCGTAATTGTAATTTTAGAACAATAATTCTTTTATCTGCAGACCATTTCTCTAGTTTAGCTATACCCTCCATACTACTAATAAATGTATTCACATTTTCATCATTTTTACCCGTGAAGGTATGTAGCAGGGTGCTACAAGGCAAAACCTTATAGCATCCCCTTAACGCTAAACAGCCACCGGTGTTCATATTCGAACGCAACCCTGTTTCTCACAGCCTTGAAAATGCTAACTACAACAGTAACGGAGGAATTCTTATTCTCTGGTGTGGCAATTCTCCTGTAGCCAATC